>JADBJO010033387.1:5000-14646 GCA_016801955.1 Conus betulinus
CCACCCCTCCCTGCTCTTCATCTTTCTGTTTCTTCTTTCTTTCCGTTCCGTCTTTTCTTTCCTCCTCCCTTTCTTTCTTCTTCTTTCCTTTGTTCCTGTCTTTCGTTCCATCGTCACCTCTTTGTTCACTCTTTCACTGAACTCTATGTGACAGGGAGAGCGCGCTGTCGGTATTTTTTAACACACTTAGTCTGAGCACAACACTGAAAAATATGGCCCAAGCTTGAAGTGCAAGCTTTCAAAATGGTTTGTGTTTTTTACACTGTGGAGAGGGTCCCTTACCTCATGAAGGAAAGTTTACCAACATCTGCGGGGACCCGATCTATTTTTAGACATGTTTTCTATTTTTAGCTCAGCTCCACTGGTGATTTAAAAAAAAAATCCACTATGATGAACATTTACCATGAAAAAGTTCTTTTTTTTTTTTTTTTTTTTTTTTCTTGAGACAAATTTCATTTTACTCTTGCTTTAAATGACAGCAATAGCAATGATGATAATAACTATTATTAGAATTATCAATATTATGGGTTTGTGCATGCATGTGTGAGCGCACATGCATGTGTTAACAAATCCACAAACGTTTGTTTACAGGGTTTAGAAAATTTGGTCATCATATAAAATAGTAATGAAAACAACTCTCTCTCTCTCTCTCTCTCTCTCTCTCTCTATATATATATATATATATATATATATATATATATATATATATATATATATCTTGGGAAGAATATGAGACGATTTCTGTCATTCATGATCTTCCTTTGTCACAGAAAAAAAAAAATGTCACATTAAAGTATGTGCTTCAGAGGCACTCATCCTGAGCCACAGTTTCTTCAGATTCACCACTACAAATAAGACTGCACTCAAATGTAATCATGCTGAAACAGAGTACAGTTTTGATTTTGTGTTAAAAAATCAAGACAACAGTTTACAAAAATAACCTTGTGACTGCTTTCGAAATCAACAGATTTCTCTTACCGAGTATATAAATGGAGACATTACTCATTGTCGTCTGAAGAATCACTGTCATCAAAGCACACCATCTTCTGCATGGGAACTTTTCCCTCTGCACTCACTGCAAGCAACACCCACACACAAGACCGCGCTGTCTGCATGAACACTGGGCCGTTTGGCAGTCAGTTTTGCAGCTACATTTAATGATGTTCAGCAGCTCCTCTGGGGCAGCAGGCTCATCACAGCAGACTGGAAGCAACATGCCGCTGGTTCTTTTGCCATCCCCGTTCAAGGGGGCTGAGATAGAAGTCAGGACTGTCGTTACTGAGAAAAAGCCACTCTTGCACTTGGTAGTAGCATCGCATGGAATGGAACTTCGCTGCTGATGCTGTTGGAGGTAGTTGCGTTGGTTGCAAAGCTGAAGAGCTGACGACCAGCCTCTGGGAATACTTGACACATCGGAGTGTATCAAGCTTGTCGTCAGATCTCCCACCAAACAGAAATACAAGGCAGTCTCACCAGCTGCAACCACCTCCTGTGTGTCACTTTTCCGAAGAAAGACATCTGCCTGCTTTCGAAAAAAAAACTCCAAAATTGCCAGCTTTTTCAAAGGAAGCGGTTTTCCCCCCCAAAAAAAAAATATAGTGCTGGGTAGTGTCACACACCCCCCAAACACATGGGCAAAAAGAATTCTGCTGCAAACATCTGTGCCAATCTGTGTTTCTTGGATAGATCAGAGGTGCCACACTCTGGAATCTTCCTTAGTTCCTGAAGACATGAAATAAACTGGGGTGTGATCTGATCCGAGATGATGTTGGAGTAGTAGCACAACAAGGTCGGTGTCCTTGCCTACAAATACTATTTTCACCTCCACTGCTTTTTCAAGGGTTGTCTTGACGAGGAGACAATCAGCATCTCCATTTGCATGCAACACGTCAACGCTGCTGCTCTGAAGGGAGTGGCTGAGCAAGTGGTATGAAACGTTGTTTGTTGTGAGGATTGCCCAGGAACTGCTCTTTACATCCACAGAGAGCCATTTCTGGTTGGAAAGCAATGTCTCTGGCAGTGGTGTTTTCTTTCGTTCTATGGAGGTGTGCAGCATCTTTTGTGGACGATCCGCAGTATCCATCAAACACAGCTGACACTTTCGTGTATCTTCGAATGACAAAATCCATGTACATGGCAACGTCCCCGTTGCTCCACTGGGCCAAGGGATACGGCGAAGTAGAAACCCCCCGTCGATGACTGTGAATGCACCTGGTGGAGTGCTTGGACTGACTTGTTTGGTTGATGTCCAAATGTCGTCTGCTAGAGCTGCTTTGTTTGCTCTTCTTGGAAGACCACATGCATCAAACAGCAAAGGACATCAGTTAGTTCATATTTCAACGAATCTGCCAACAGATTTGGAGTTTTTTCCAGCTGCTTTTGTCAGTCTTTGCAACAAAAGATTCGGGTCAGCTGTCACCGTATCATTGTTGACTTTGATCACAGTTCATGAAGCCATTGTCTTCGCTTGATCTTTCTTCGAGAAGGTGACATCTGCAAAGCTCTTGCCAGTCATGGATTTCAAAATCTCATCCCCAGTTTCTTTTGCTTTGTCAGGATTTGCTGCTTGGTCTGCTGTTCTTCCACTTCCAATGCTCATCAACACATCCGTTTCACCAGTGGATTCCTTTGCTGCAAATAAGGTAGGATCTCGGTTGTGTCTCGATGATCTTGCTGCTGTCGACTCATGCTGATGTCCCCATGCCGCACGCTGGTCTTCAGGCAGACTTCTGTCACAGACTGCATGGCGACGCTGATCTCGGTGCACGCACGCATGCACAACAACCATACTGACCGCTCTCCTTCTCCTAGGCCAGTCCCTCGAGACATCCACTGACTTTCATGCATTATGCATCAGAACCTGCTCTATGATGGGGTCAGTTGACAGACCTGCCCAAAATCGGTCAGATCGTCTAATGACGTGGTGCCCAAAAAGAAATTCCTGACAAACAACAGGATGTGTTTTTTTCTAGAGCTTTCATTTGTTGCTAAAAAAACAAACAAAAAACCCAGACAGCCCCTGTCCCCATTATTCATTCCGTTAGTGTATTCTTTGAAGGGCATCCCACTCCCTCTCCTCTGTTTAAAAAAAAAAAAAAAAAAAAAAAATTTGACAACGATGATATCAAAATAAAAAATTCCACACACACGATAAAAGTGTAGCATTAAAACAAACGCAAAAGAGAAAGTATAGTAGCTGTGGATTTTGGACTACAACCAGTACTGGATATAAGATCAGATCATGTAATGAAATTTTTAAATTAGAAAATATTTGTATTTAAGATATTATTTTCCATCTTGTCGATGAAAATTAAGAGTTATATAAGAAATGATAACCAAAATTAACCATTTAAATATAAAAATAATAAATTTGCCAAGGGAGATAATCATATTTTTCGAGCTCACTCAAATGAAATGGCTTTGTTTACGTGTTCAGGTACAGTTTGTCGAGCTAAAAACTACTTGTATTCTTTAATGTCATGCTCCAATAGCCATTATACAACTACAGATGAAAGCAGAATATGCTCACGTCAGAATCGATGTCATAATGACGAACATTGTGCATTGAAGACTGCACTCCTCCGACCAGTTTCCCCGACGCTGCCGTCTTCCCAAGTTTGCGTGTTTTTTTTTGCATTCAAGGGAAATAAACTCGTGAATTGAAACCTTACTCTCACTCGATTCGTTTTTTAGGCCCTAGGGCACCGCTCAAGTGGCAAACTTATTTTTCTAGTGTTGTACGTGGTGTCGTGCATCAGTTTATTCACAAACAATTTAAAAGCTTGCACTTCAATCTGGAATATTCTACTGCTCAGACTAACTGTGGCAGAACTCAAGAAGCCAACCTTTTTTTTTTTTTTTTTTTTTTTTTTTTTTTTTTTAAGTCTGTCTGTTCTAGTATTCATTCAGTTTCTGACTTGACTCTCTGTGAGTCTCTCTTTCTGTCTTTGTCTGTCTGTCTGTCTGTCTTCTCTCTCTCTCTCTCTCTCTCTCTCTCTCTCTCTCTCTCTCTCTCTCTTCTTTATTCTTGTTTGTTGTTTCCATCGTTTCTCTTTTTTTTCCCGTTGAAGTCATCTACACCTTAAACGATAATGGATGAACTTTTTAATGTTGTGAAGATATGTGTGTTTGTTAAAAGTTTTGTAGGTCTTTGGTCGCTAGTCATACTTAGTCCCTTAACGGGGCAAGGGCCGGATGAAAAAAAAAGCATGTGTTCGCTTATCTGTTACCCTTGGAAATAAAGATTATCATCATCATCGTCTGTATCACCGATCGGATTAGCGTGGATACGTACAGACGCGCCGACGGCTCTATATCGATCCGTCGCATCGTTTCACGATGGGGGTGTAGGCTTACCGGGCCATATATATGGTAGTTGGGTTTCGGGACGGATGGTAGGGGTGTTGGATACCTGTACATTCCCTTCGTATATTGGTGTGTGCGTGTGCTACCCTGCACAGGCAGGGAAAGGATAAGTGTGGGGAGAGAGGGGGTTAGCCTTCCGTCTCCTGTTTTGTTTCGTGTGGTCTGTGTGGAGTTCCGTTTCACGTGCGGTTTGTGTATGGTCTGTGTGGAGTCCCGTTTCACGTGCGGTTTGTGTAGTGTTCAAAACTCAGCAAGGAGTGAGTGCTGAGTCATCAAGCATTAAAGTTTGGTGGGGGCCGGGTGGCTAGCACTTCGGTCCAAATCCTTGGTGAAGAGCAGTTGGGCTCTCGTTCTGGTGCCAGCGTTTGTGTGTGGGCCTGACTTCGGTCAAAATGGTGAGCCGACCCTCGTGGGCGTTTTGCTCTTGGTCCAGCAGCTGTCTGTGTCTCGGTGTGCTGCGACCCTGAGGTTCAGGTGCTGGGGTGGCCAGCCGCAGTTGTCGTCGTTTGATGTTGTAGCAGGTATGTGGAGTTAATTAAGGTGTTAGTAGTGTAGTTAAGGGTGGCGTTGTCTGTCTGGTTGTCTGGTACCAGAATAGACACCTAGAGCGCAACTCCATAGTCTTCCGAGACTGAAGGATACCAACCTGTCTGGTGCACATTTTTTGTCAACTTGTACAAAGGTGTAAATAATACGAACTCATGTTTTGAATCAATTTCAAGTTTTCTTAGGAAAAAAGGAAGAGAGAGGAAATGGGGAAATAAGGACTAAAACGAAGCAAGCTGAGAAAAGTATGTTGACGGGTGGGTTTTGACCAGCGGGTTGTGTTGAGAGGTGAAACAAGGGAAAGGAAAAAGAAGAGAAGGAAATGGATGAAGAAGTTTTGAATGGAATTATAAATAGTTGTCGTTGGTTCGATCCTGGCGTTAGGATTGAGTTGGTGACAGGGGGTCCGTACGGAAATGCTTTCGGCTAGCATAGACAGAGTGTGTTGGCACCGCGTGCTGTAGAGGTTATGACGGTGCCGTGTCATGGAAGTTAGTGGAAAGGAGAAGTGCTGTGTAGTTGTATGAAGAGGTACTAGTGTCAAGCAGCGCGGTTTTCTCTAGTGCGGTTACCCTAATTTAGTAATATAGCTTAAGATTTGTTTCTACATTGCGGAGATTTTGTGCGAGTGTGCTTATGCCTTGGGTGATTGGCGCGGAGATATAGCTGTCCTGTCCCATTGTCTTCTTTGGAATGAGACATGGTATGTGTTGTGGACGTCACAGTATGACTGAGAATATGTGTGTGTGGGAAGGTGTTTTATGAAGTAGCTCTGTTGTATACTGTAGTGCAAAGAGGAGTGTAACTTGGTGGTATGAACGAAGTGGGATGGTGGTAGATGTAACTCGCTTATGGAGCTAATAGGCTCTGAAGTGCGTGAAGAAAATCCTGGGAAGGGGTGAACTAAGGGGTTACCTTAGTTTGTGATGTATGTATTTATATGTATATCTACGGTTGGAGGGTAACAGCTATGTCTAGTGCAGGTGAGGGCGCATTCCCACCATCCTGTGGGCCCCCAGTACACCAGGCGGTGCAGGGCAGTTTTTTTTGTCGGGGAGCGGTGGTCAGCCAGTTGCTGGCATTCCTGTCCCCGACTGTCCGGCGTTCGTGGCAGGTGCCTGCGTTTACCCCACCTGCACTCCCCTTCCTGCTGTGCCCCGACTGTTGTCCCAATCCTCCTCCCCTTCCAATGCTCCTTCACCTTTCCCTTTCTCCCCATCCGGCTGGGTCTTCACAGCCTGGCCATTAATGTCGCCGTTGCTGTTATCGCCGTTGTTGTTGTCGCCGTTGCTGTTGGCGTCGTTGCTGTTGGCGTCGTTGCTGTTGTCGCCGTTGCTGTTGGCGTCGTTGCTGGTGTCGCCGTTGCTGTTGGCGTCGTTGCTGTTGTCGCCGTTGCTGTTGGTGTCGTTGCTGGTGTCGCCGTCGCTGTTGTTGCCGTTGCTTGTGTCGTCGTTGCTGGTGTCGCCGTCGCTGTTGTCGCCGTTGCTGTTGGCGTCGTTGCTGTGTCGCCGTTGCTGTTGGCGTCGTTGCTGTTGTCGCCGTTGCTGTTGGCGTCGTTGCTGTTATCGCTGCCGCTGCTGAAGTCCCTTATCGCCGACTCCTCACTCCGTGATCGTCGTCATTGAGGTGTGTGTCGTCGCCGCCGTGGGTGTGGGTTGTCACTGTGGTTGGTGGCGGTCGTTGCTGTCGCCGTTGTGTTGGCGGTGGCAGTGAATTTCACTGATGTTGTGGAAGCCCTGTGCGTCACCATCGTCAAAATGTCATCCTCGTCTTCGGCGGGCAGATTCGTCTGGTCACCGGCGCCGTCGTGAAACTGTCAACGCCGTCGTCGTGTGGCCTGTTTTGTGTTGATTTTTTTGGGTGGTGATAAAACGCTTGGAGACATTGGGTTTGGATGTGCATACATGAAGGATGGATGGTAATTAAACAGGGTATGACTGAAGAGAATAATATACGCAGTGAAGTATATTGCAAAATGAATATAGTAATATGAAGTTAGTATAGCTTGGTTGGTTGTTGTTGTTGTTTGTTGTTGTTGTTGTTGCTTTCTTTTTGGGCTGGAAGTTTTGCTCAAGAAAAGGACCGACTTGTATCATGCTATGTGTAACATACTGCTGGCGTGAGGAACTCTGCTCACTGTAGCTAGATAAGGGGTAAAAATAACTTATTGTGGCTGCCTTGGCCGTAGGAACTGTGTGCTTTCAGGCTGGGGTCTGTGACTTGTTATTCGTAGAAGATTCCGCTCATTGATTGTCAGGAATAAAATTTTGTTTTGTTGTCATTTCTTGTGCGGCGTGTTGTCTTTTTAGTGGATTAGATGTGTATGGGTTTTTTTTTTTTTTTTTTTTTCTTACGTCCGAAAGACATTTTGTATGTATGTGCTTAGTACTCCCATAAAGCTCTATTGATTATGCATTTATATATTGATCCTTATGTGCTAGAGAATTGTCTGGTCGATGATGTACTTTGAGTGAGCACCCGATTATTTTGTTCTTTTGTCTGGTGATCTTAATGGTAGAACCTCCAATGTCTCAAAGAACTTTGAAAACGAGTTTGAATTTAGCTGTGTGTACAGAAGTCAGCCTCTCAGTGTTGACGGACAGTCTCAAGACGGTTTGGTCAATGAATGTGGCACATCACTGTTAAACATGTGCATTTCTTTTGAAACTCCTTGGGCCATGTGACCCTGAATGTTGCTATAAATATTATTGTGATGTTGGAAGCAGTGTCGTCCACAATTTTTTTTTAATGTCTGAATGTGTATGTGTATGCCCTTTCTTGCGATTCTTGTTATTTAAGGGTTCTACGCAATATTGAAGAAAATTATTTACCTTCGGTTTTGTCTGCAGACATTTCAAAGAAAAATTTATATTATATCTCTCTCTCTCTCTCTCTCTCTCTCTCTCTCTCTCTCTCTCTCTCTCTCTCTCTCTCTCTCTCTCTGTTCCCTCATGCTACAACATAACACATGATAAAAGTGAAACAGACAAATGTATGCACAGAATATAATTGTAAACATCTTTCGCGTCGTTTTTTGTTGTATTTAATGTAGGCATTCCGTGTTTAAATCCACATGTTATAGTAGATGTCATCCACGTAGTGTGTGTTATACCGGATGATTTAAAACAAATGTAATCCACACAAATGTGTGTTTAAATATGGGTCACACTTTACAATCCATACAAAATGAGGTGTGTTCCCAACGTGGTGACATTCTTTACAATCCACAAAATGTGGTGTGTTTTCAACATGGCGACATTCTTTACAATCCACACAAATGTGTGTTTTCAACATGGTGACATTCTTTTCAATCCACACAAATGTGGTGTGTGTTTTCAACATGGTGACATTCTTTACAATCACACAAATGTGGTGTTTTCAACATGGTGACATTCTTTACAATCCACACAAATGTGGTGTGTGTTTCCAACATGGTGACATTCTTTACAATCCACACAAATGTGGTGTGTTTTCAACATGGTGACATTCTTTACAATCCACCACAATGTGGTGTGTTTCCAACATGGTGACATTCTTTACAATCCACACAAATATGGTGTGTTTTCAACATGGTGGCATTCTTTACAATCCACACAAATGTGGTGTGTTTCCCAACATGGTGACATTCTTTTCAATCCACACAAATGTGGTGTGTTTCCAACACGGTGACATTCTTTTCAATCCACACAAATGTGGTGTGTTTCCAACACGGTGACATTCTTTTCAATCCACACAAATGTGGTGTGTTTCCAACCTGGTGACATTCTTTTCAATCCACACAACTGTGGTGTGTTTCCAACCTGGTGACATTCTTTTCAATCCACACAAATGTGGTGTGTTTCCAACCTGGTGACATTCTTTACAATCCACACAAAAGTGTGTGTTTTAAACCTGGTGACATTCTGTACAATCAACACAAATATGGTGTTTCCTAAACTTGGAGACAATCACTATAGCTCACACCGAAGGGCTGTCGGTAGTTGAACATGGAGACAATCCCTATAGCTCGCACAGAAGGCTGTCGGTAGTTAAACATGGAGACACTCCCTATAGCTCACACCGAATGGCTGTCGGTAGTTGAACATGGAGACAATCCCTATAGCTCGCACAGAAGGGCTGTCGGTAGTTAAACATGGAGACATCCCTATAGCTCACACAGAAGGGCTGTCGGTAGTTAAACATGGAGACACTCCCTATAGCTCACACTATAGGGCTGTCGGTAGTTAAACATGGGACACTCCCTATAGCTCACACTGAAGGGCTGTCGGTAGTTTAAACATGGAGACACTCCCTATAGCTCACACTGAAGGGCTGTCGGTAGTTAAACATGGAGACAATCACTATAGCTCACACTGAAGGGCTGTCGTAGTTAAACATGGAGACACTCCCTATAGCTCACACTGAAGGGCTGTCGGTAGTTAAACATGGAGACAATCACTATAGCTCACACTGAAGGGCTGTCGGTAGTTAAACATGGAGACACTCCCTATAGCTCACACTGAAGGAACATACAAAGGAGCAGCCAGCACTGAAGTTGTCGGTCAGCAAGAGGTCAGAAGGACAGGGGAGGGTGTGTGTGTGCGTGCGTGCGTGTGTGTGGTGTGTGTGTGGTGTGTGTGTGTGTGTGTGTGTGTGTGTGTGTGTGTAAACAGGCAATGCCATGAACAGTGTGTAAACGGGCAATGCCGTGAACTGTGTGTAACGGCAATGCGTGAGCCCGTGTGGTAAACGGGCA
>JADBJO010033388.1:10000-12500 GCA_016801955.1 Conus betulinus
AAAACTCGTGAAGAAGCTAGCGGAACAAGATCTACGTGGTTTAGTGTAGTCTGCCATTTAGGCCAGATGAGATCAGCGGGAGGCGAGTGCAGCACACAGTTGTTGCCCACGAGGAGAACAAACAAACAAACAAGCAAGCAACCAAAAACATTCTCTGGTTGATCTTCTTCTTCTTCTTCTTCTTCTTCTTCTTCTTCTTCTTCTTCTTCTTGAAAGACCTTCAATTTTTCGTTGTCCATCTTTTATTATTTTTCCTATACTTTACTGTTCAAATTTTCAGTTTAGGTCTTAGTATCCTTTTAGGAGTTGTTTGTCGTATTTCTTTCTCCCTTTCTTTCTTTTTTTTTTTTTTTTTTTTTTTTTTGTTTTGTGTTTTTTTTGTTTTGTTTTGTTTTGTTTCTTTTGTTTGAAAACTTGCTCGTGTCAGTCTTCCATTATTTTTGTACTTCATTGACCATTTCTATGTTTATTCTATGGTTTTTTTGTTTTTACATTTTTCTCTGTGTTTGGGCTATGTCTTGTCAATTTTTGCTTTGTTTTGTTATCTTTTTTTTCTCTCTTGAAAACATCGTCATCGTGTCTATATTTCATTCTTTCTGTACTTTTGTTGTTCTTGTTGTTATTGAAAATTTCTGTGTTTGACTTTGGTAACCTCGACCCAGCAGACCCTGGACACAGCAGCTTCAGACCGGGTCAGCTGGCGGTCCACCATCAAGGCCGGCATCAAGCATGCAGAGCATAGCAGAGGAGAGAGGCCCAGTGGGAAGAACGGAGGCGCCGCAGACGGGCAAAGAATGGCATCGGCACCCACAGACACTGATGACGGAGATTTCACCTGCAGCAACTGCAACAGAGAGGCTGCCGCTCGAGGATCAGGCTCTTCAGCCACAGCAGGCACTGCAACTCCACAACTGACTGATCCATAGCGCAACACCATTGTCTCTCTCCAGACACACGGATGGCAACTTTGTGTCACTTGGGCCTTGTTTTTCTGTGTATTTCTTTCCTTTGTGTTTGTTGATGTCTGTCTTTCTTTTCTATCTATCGATCTTTTCCTTCTTTCATTCTCATTCTCTCTTCTTTCAGTCTTCTTTACTCCCTCCCTTCTCTTCTTACTGTCTTCCTTTGTATCTTCTCCCCTCCCCCCCCCCCCCCCCCCCCCCACCACCCTGGTTTTCTTTCTTTTGTATCTCTTTCTTTCTCTTTTATTTCATTTCGTTTTATTTCATTTTTTCTGGATGTCTTTCGTTCATGTTGCTGTGGTTTGCTGTCATTCCTTACATCTTATCATCCCTGCTTTCCTCTGTCTATCTCTATATGTCTCATTCTTTGTCTCTACTCGTCGTTGTGCCTCTTCTGTCGCTCCGTGTCTGTCGGTCTGTCTGAGAAGCGTGGCGAAGAATGCACAGAACAATGATACGTAACAACAGCAACAGCAACCGCCACAGTAACATCAGCCACCACCACAACACAACAAAATGTAGGTTCAACGGAACTAAATCGTTCCTCTTTTTGACAATACTCCCCGGTTCCCCTCTTCATATTTATCGTCCATATTCATTCTCTCTAAATCAATGTAATCGGCGTTATGTTCATCCCAATTGTAGTCCTTTTGCGTGCGTTTCTTTCGTGCGCACAGAGTGAATCGATGTCGAGAAAAACAATGAAAGGAACCTTGAAAAAAATAAGCAAAGGGCAGTAATTCCTACAAGAAAACAATGGGCAGTAATTCGGTTGGGATTGATCAGGAATATCTATATTGGAGTCGCTCTTTGTGGGATTGAATCAGCCCTTTCTTTCAAAATAATTCAAAACAATAAAAGAACTATGCCGCCCAACGAAAGAAACAAACAAATGACATGACAAAAACGCGACGCCTACGAAGAAGCACAGTAACTCTGGGACCCATCATGATGAAAAAAAAAAAAAAGAAAGTGAGTGATTGCTCGTTCTTCGTGTTGAATGGTCCCAAATGATGTTTCATGTTGCCTGAGGAACAAGACACAAGAGGTCTGGAAAGGCGTCGTGTTTGTTTTGTCATTTGGTTTGTCCGGCGGCGTAGTAGTCATTTCTCTTGGAACTAGGTTTCCATTTCCGCCTGCAGTCCCTCCCCCGACTCCTTCCCTCCCTGCCCCGCTCCTGCTTGACGGTATGACAGTAGTAACGTCAGTGTGAGCACAACGCCTGAGCTAGCTCCTTCCTGATCCCCTTTACAGTTGGAGGTGGAGAAGGAATTGGGGGTACAGGCCGTGACCTGAGCAATGACCCTCTGCTACACAGGGTTTTCTCTGAGAGTTGATGGTCCTGGGCTCCAGACTGATGTGGTCTGGCAGTATCAGATGTTATTGGGCAGAGGTGGGGACGCATCCATATCTCATTCTAATGTATCTGTTTGGCCCAGGAGTTCCGAATCACCAGCATACTCCGTTTTCTGCAATGGTGTACCCTGGGGATTGAAACAGACGGCATTTAAGCATGTTCATTTTGAGTTGAAGGTTGC
>JADBJO010033389.1:0-14645 GCA_016801955.1 Conus betulinus
TTGACCGACATGGTTTCGTTTCAATGTGTGTGTGTGAATGTGAGTGAGCGGATGAGTGAGCGAGTGTGGTGTGTGTGTGTGTGTGTGTGTGTGTGTGTGGTCTGTCTGTCTGTCTGTCTGTCTGTCTGTCTCTGTTGTGTGTGTGTTGTGTGTGTGTCTGTGTGTATCTGTCTGTGTCTGTGTGTGTTATGTTGTGTGTTTGTGTACATGTCCAAGTGTGCGTGTGTGTGTTTGGGTTAGTGCGTGCGTATGTGTGTGGTTTTTGTATATGTGAAAGTGTGTGTATTGGTGAGTGTGTATGTGTGTGTGTGTGTGTGTGTGTGTGTAGGTCACTGTGCGTTCGGATATTGTCCGAGGGGAGGGAGACGCGCCCAGCCCCACACCCTCTCCAAGTCGTGAGAAGAGCGGAACATCTCCCAGTCTCCCGTCTCCCCGGATAATATTCATGGTGGCCCTCCTGCTCTTTCTCCTGTCGCCGTGAACATCACACACTACCTAGCACGGATGGGGGGGGGGGGGGGGGGGGGGGGGGGGGGGGGGGGGGCAAGCGTTATTATATCAAATGTACAGCAACAGTTTTGTTCTCTGACAGAAAAGCCAACATCTTGTGTTTTCTGTCGGGGAAACAGAAACGTTTGACACAGCCTAAGTGTGTGTGTGTGTGTGGTGTGTGTGTGTGTGTGTGGGGTGCGTGTGTGTGTGTTGTTGTGTGTTGTTGTTGTTGTTCTCTTCAATTTAAACGTCTTTCCACATAAAGTGATATCAGACGAAGAGAAACGATGTTGAGAGAGGGGGAGCTTGAGGAGGAGGTGGGTGGGTGGGTTATTAAAATGTTAATCATTTGATTGATTTCTATGATAATTTTGGATTTTTTTTTTTTTCTTGTAATCAAATGAACGTAAAGCATACAGTGCGGACTGAGAATCGACGCAGAATAAAATTTGAAAAATGTTCAGTGGAAGATCAACTATGTAATTAAGAGCCATAAGTATAGCAACGAGTTCGGCGGTAAATATTGATCGATTTTTACCAATGAAGTATGACTTTTCTTTTTTTTTTAAAGGTGGTATAACAAAACCTGAACCAGCACGGTGATCATCTAAGAGTGAGCCATCTGTGTATACCTTTAAATGATTTGGGTATTTATTCTCTAGGTAAAGTCGGACTTCACTTTGCATAATATTTGGATTCTCATTCTTCTTCACGTCAGTGTTATTGATATCAAAATGTGGTTATTCATCTCCGAGTTAGGGGTAAGGAAAAACTACTTGCTGTGCGTCAATACTCTGTGGATTTATTTCCGACTCTTTAAGTAAGTCTGATACCTATGAGCCAATTGGCTATAATGAAGATATCTGTCTGGCCCCGTTTAGGAAAATTTATTTCTGATTTTATTTGTACTTCTTCCGAGACAAGTTGTCAGGTGTTGAGGTCCTAAGAACGTACTTTGCACATGCAAGATTTCGATATTCATCCAAGGGCAATTCTCCAATTTCTTTATAAGTTCCGAGGGTTGATGCGTGAAAGGGTACACCAAGAGCAAGCCTGTATCCTTTGCAATCGATACTTTGAAGTTTCTGATGTAAAAAATTTGGAGCACTAAGAAATATTTCTTGTCCATAGGACAATTTTGATCGAATAAATGTGCTGTTGCTGTTTCAAATTTTGCCGTCTTGTTCCCAGTATTGTTTACTTAAAACTTTTTTTTAAAAAAATTAAGCAAAGTGTGTGTGTGTGTGTGTGTGTGTGTGTGTGTGTGTGTGTGTGTGTGTTGGTTAACACACACACACACACACACACAAAAATGAAAGTTTTTAAAAATGTAGGCTAAAAAGAACAACAAGCAAGCAAAAGACTGGAACGAGTTGTGGCCCTTGGTTCCTCTGGCTCTGTCTGGCCCAATGATACATTCATGCTCAGGCATCAGTTATAATTCTTAAACGCTACATCAGTAATACCATACACTGTAGGCGCGTCCTTCAGCAACAGATTTCGTGTCCTTGACATAAAGTGCGTCATTTTTCAGCGGTGAATTCTGCGTCCAGAAAGTCAAGACTGTTACAACAAGATCGTTATATTTTTATTACCCGCATGTTAAATGACTCCCAGCTGTCTTGTGTTGTCTCTTGAAAGTGCCATCTGCTTCAACACAATGTTCATAATCATGCCTCGTGCTGATCTTTCCAACGTGTCGTTCTTCTTGGCCCGTTACATTTGATGGTAGTGCCGTTTCCCCTGCTGTTGTACGGTTTTTATTTTTCCACCAGTAAATGTCAGACTACAGTACAGAATGGCTGGCTGTCTATTTGCACAGTCTGTCTGTCTGTCTGTCTGTCTGGTCTGTCTCTCTCTCTCTCTCTCTCCCCCCCCCCCCCCCCCCCCCACCCCCCCCACCCCCCCCCTCATGGGTGCCCCACCCGTGTCCCCCCCGTGGCTCTCACCCCCCTCTCTCTCTCGCCTATCTCTCTCCTCTCTCTCGTCTCTCTCTCTCTGTAACCCCCCCCCCCCCACCCCCCCCACCTGCACCCCCACTTTCTCTGCTCTGGGCCTGCTCATGGGTGCGCTGCGTGCGTGTCCGTGCGTGGGTGTCCTGTGTATGTGTGAGCTCTCACGCCCCGCTCGCGCCTCTCCTGCCCTCTCTCTTCTCTCTCTCTCTCTCTCTCTCTCTCTCTAATCCCGTCCCCCCCTCCCCCCCACCACTGCACCCCCACTTCGTGCTGGGTGCTATGGGTGCGCGCCGTATGTCTGTGTCGCTGTGTCGTTTTGCCCCGCTCTCTCGCCTCTCTATCTCTCTCTCTTCTCTCTCTCTCAATCTCTCTCCTCCTCTCCTCCGCTCCGCTCTCTCCTCTCGCTCATTCCCCATTGTAGGCTTGCTTATTCCGGTGCTCCTGTAATGTTGTGCGCTTTCGTTGCCTCCTCTCGTCTCTCTCCTCCTCTTGCTCTCAATCTCCCTGTGTGCTATGCTCGCGACCATCCTCAGATGCGGTATATGTGTGCGCTTATTTCGTTTTTGCTCGCTCTCTCTCTCTCCTCCTCTCTTCTCTCCGATCTCATCTTCCTCTTCTCTCGGAGTGTCCCGTGTGAATTAAACTGAACGTATGCTTGCTCTGATGAAGTCATAGACCGAAAAAAATGCAGAGATTTGGTAGTCCAAATGGGTACTCACGGAGTGACATAGAGGGAGGAAAGAGGGGAAAAGGGGGAAACGGAATGTTGAGGAAATGGAGGAAGGGGGGGAATGAAAAGGAGGAGGAAATATTGGAAGGGGGTGGAAAGGAATGGAAGGAGGAATGGAAAAGGAAGGAGGAAAGGGAAGGGGAGAAGGAAAATGGAGGAGGAAGGAGGATGGAACAGGAGGGACGGAAAAGTAGAAAGAAAGGAAGGATGGAAAAGGAGGAAATGGGGAGGGAGGGAAGGTGAAGGAAAAGGAAAAAATGGGAAGGCCCTCGGAGGGGAAGGCAAGGACAGGGAAGGGGGAAAAAGGGAACGGATGGGGAGGGGAGGAAAGGGGGGAAGGAAGGAGCCCGGGAAGGATGGAAGGAGGAAGGAAGGAGGAGGAAGGAAAGGAAGGAGGACAGGAAATTGGAGGGGGGAGGGAAATCGCCCCCCCCCCCTCTGTACGGACAAAGGGAAACCGGAATGGAAGGACCCGGCCGACTGGATAGGGAAGGGGAGGAAGGAAACTCGAGAAGGGAAAAAAACCGCCTCCGATCCCTCGCCGGATCGTTTGAACTCTCCCACCCCCGTCGACACGGGAAGGAGGACTCCCGGGGAGGTGAAGGAAAAGGAAAGGAGGAGGGGAAATCTGAAAAGGAATGGAGTCTCCCAGGCGGAAATCCTGGGAAAGGAAAAGGGGAAGGAGGAGGAGGAGGAAGGAAAGCTCCGTCCTCTGGGAACAATGACACATCAATGCTCTCGAAAAGGAACCCCGGAGGAAAGGAGGAAACCTCTCCCCCACCCCCGGCCGGCAAAGGGGAAATGGAAAAGGAGAGGAAGAAAAGGAAGGACAGGAGCTTTTGGGAAAAATCCCGGAAACTCGGACCCCTCCTACCCGAGAAAGCGATACGACCCACCCGGGGGAAAAAATGGAAAGGAAGCCCGACTCCACCCGCGAAAAGATCTTCACTCTTTTTATTTGCGGAATGGAAAAGGAAGGGGAAACGCCGAAAGGACGGAAGGGAAGGGAAATCCCAGGCGGGACGTCCCGCTTGCTGACCGGAAGAAGGGACGGAAAGGAGAGAAAGGTGTCGGAAGGGACCCCGAAGGAAGAAATGACGGAAATTGGAAGGAACAGGAGGAAAACAGGAAAGGAGGAGGAGGAAGGAAAATCTGAAGCGGAAGGAAGGATAAAGGAAGGGAAAGGGAAAGGGGAAAGGCAAAGCGGGGAAGGAAAGGGGGGCGGAAGGAAAAGGAAAGGAAGTAATGGGACAAGGAAGGAATGGAGAGGGAAAGGAAAGGAAGGGGGGAAGAAACGGAAGGGAGAAGGAATTGGAGAAGGGAATGGAACAGGGGAGGAGGAGGAAGGGAAAGAAGGGAAGGAAGGATGGAAATTAGAAAATTGTTGGTTCCTTTGAGTGCCACATGATGAATATATCAGCCATTAAGATAAGTAAGGGGGGGGGGCGGGGGGGGGGGGTAAACAACAGATGTATTCAGTCATTCAAGAAAAACTTGGGCAGAACGATAAAACCTCTCAAAAACGTTGGTATTCATGAAAGGCTTTAGGTGTGAAGTGTTTTTAGAAGCAATCTATTTGATGCTGGATGTATTCGGCTTGTACAGAAAGTTTATGGAGCAATCTCTCCCACTGGCGAAAGAATACCCAAGCTATGAAGGAAAATTTCTGGGGAAAAAATCTGTCGGTATGGGATGAGTCCAGCCGGCAGGAGTTTTGGGAAATAAAGAATCCTCCTCAAGGACAGCACTATCCTCCTGCCATTTAATTCAGGAAATTATCGCAAAAACGAAAAAAAGAACAAAAAAAAAAAGAAAAGAAAAACAAAATGACCCTCTCAAAATCGGTTGTAATCTGGTCCAAAGGGAAGGAAGGTTTTGAAACAAAAAATCTATCACTGGCAAACATAAATCCTGTAATTCAAAAATAAAATGGTTAGGAGGAAAATAGCTCCAATACTTGAATGTATCAGTCATTAAAAGAAGTGTCTAGAAGAAAATCTTTTTTTTCCATCATTTGATTTATCCAGTCATGTTGAAACAAACTTATCGGGAAGGAAAGATCCTCGAATAGAGCTTTGATGTATCCAGTCTTTTAAACAAATAAAAACATCTGGAGAAAGCTCCTCAATATTTAGATGTATCCGAACATTCAAGAATGTCAAGAGAAAGGAAATCTCGGATAATTTACTTGAGGTTCCAGTCAAGCCAACAAAACATGTAATATCGAAGAAGTAAATCCCCTCATATATCAATGCACCCGGTCAGTCAAAAAAGAAAATTTTAGAAAAAAAAATCCTCTCAAAATTGATATGTCCATCATGAAAGAAATCGGGAAAAAAAAAAAGGCTCTCAACTACCACGGAGACATCAATACATAAGCGAAATTACGAAGAAACAAAAGGTGGGGATTCAGTCAGGGGCCCTTAAAGCACATGTGGTCTGGGGAAAGAAATCTCAGGCAATAGAGGATCCAACACAAATATCAAGGGATAGGTTTGTGGGGTGAAATATCAAATTAAGGATGTATCTCGTCATGAAGGAATGTTGTGAAGAATCTGGTCATTCCCAGATCTATTTCCTGGCATTCAGGAGGACTGGTCCGAAAGAAAGTGAATCGATAGCAGATGGTTCTAACCCATTAAGGAAATGTTTGTTTAGAACTCTCACGATCAAGCGCTTATCCCAGACATGGCGGTATCGGAAGAACGGGGAAAAGGCAAACTACATTGAAGCTGTTTGTGCAAACAGATGTGAACATGAAAGCGTCATGACCATCGTGAAAGCCTGTCCACGTTTCAGAGTGAGACCACGGGCACAAAGGTCATAAATGGGTCCAGAGATAGCTTTCTTTCAAGAGGTTTGAACAATTCGCCGTTGATCTAGAAAAACCGACAAAAAATTGTTTGGGCCCAGGGCATAACAACTGCACGTGAGGAGAGCAGCCGATGCAACACCTCCGCAATAGGACAACATTTGCTGAAAAAGATTCATCGCTGTCACTAACTTGAAAGAACCCACGGTTGGAAATAAAGCGTGCTGTCGAAGCTCTCCTACATTCCATTTCTTGGAGAAGGTGAACCACGTAAAACCAACAATGGAGATGTGAATAACGGGCAAGAAGGCGATGTTTAAAAAAAAGGGTATACAGAATCAACGTATAGGCAAAATGAAAACTTCATATAAAATACTTTTTTTTGTCCCCGCCACCTCCCCCCTTTTTTTTTTTATAGCTGTCCCTACCTTCTGTGCCCCACCTCAGTGGCAGTGCAAAAAAGTGCACCCCCACAACCACCGCTCGCTCATCCAACACGACACCCTGTCCATAGCCACAAGCCCCGGTCCCGTCCCTCCGTCAACCCCGGCAATTCCACGGGGATCACTCAAAGTCACAAGTCAGTGTCAAGAGGCCACACCACCGGAGGAGACCTCTGCCTGTGCTGCCGAGTTCACCTTCGGTGTGTTCAGCGTGGCGCCTATTGCCTTATCTAACATACGCAGGAACAACACTATCTACTTAGCCCCCTACTTGACGACGAACAATAATTGCTTAGTCGTGGTTGTGCCGTGCGTTGAGTGAGCTCTCCCTCTGATGGGTGCCAACACCACGTCCCCTTCAACGACAGCCCCCTCCCCCATGGAACCCGTCCGATTACCGGTGACCCCCGACGGAACCAACCAATGTCAGCCAGATGACGTGAGAGGACATTGAAACCTGAAGGTCACCATGAGAGCAGGGCATGAAAGGTTCACAGTATTTTGAGATTTTTATGCTATATGCTCGATTGAAGATGATGATGACAAAGGTGATGCTAAATACGGATTTTCCAATCCTGGTCTCAGACTGTCATGACAAGGCCGTATTCCTTTCACTTCCTTTCATGAATATCCCGGCGTCACACCATGGCCCGAGAGAATACAGACATCTGCAGTGTTTTGTTGGTCAAGGAAACTTGACCAACACTCGTCGAAGTAGGTTATCCATGAAGTGCATGAAACTGGACCTGTGTGGTCCCAGTCTTCCCAAACTGAGCCCGTAGGCAAACTCAACTCTGGCTAGGTGCCGGTCCGGAGGCAAAAAAAGTCATATAAACATACAATTGGACAAAAGCACAAGACATTATTCGTTTGCTGTTCGCGTTCGTCCGTCGCTGCCCACTTCTCATGAAAAATTACTACTTGCTATTAGAAAAATGCGTGAACAGTGACACCTTCCAGAGAAGTATGAAATCTTATCATGTCCACGATATTTGTCATCATCTTTAATATACAAGCTTCGACCAAATTCGTGGAAAACCACATTTTCCACCTTCCCAAAAGATAGCATGCGATTGTTCAAGCCTCTTCTAGCAGTGGACCATATTCTTTTTCATTGTTCGATATTAACTTCGTATATAAAGAATCGAACACGGATGTGACTGTACTGATTCTATCAAGACAATAAACCCACAAACCAGAAATTGTGCTAAATAAAGCAAAAGGGCTTTCCATGCCTCAAATGTATACAATTTCTAACGCCCCATAAACGCAAACCTGCGCCCCCCTTCTCGCTACCCCCCCTTCCCTCTCCTCGCTCCTTTTTTTAAAATCTAATATCATCAAGTATGAACAGACCTCGAATTCACCCACCGTTCACTTCCCATCAGAAAGAAAAAGCAAGGATGAGTTAAAATCATGGAAGGAATCTGGACAGACTCACGAAAAAAAAAAAAAAATTATATAATAATGGTATAACCAGCTGTTTGTTATTAGAAATGACCGCCGTGTTAGAATCCCTCAAAAGCCTTAATATGTAAAAAGTTCTTATGGGACATAAGGGTATTTGTGGCAGAGTGCGATTATTCCGGTATTTTCCGGCACGACAAAAGTCTTAACGCATGTCAGGCATGTGCAAAAACACTCCCCTTTTCGACGTGTAGAATCCCTCAAAGCCTTAATATGTAAATCACCTTGGGAACTGAACCGAGACAGGATGAATTCCTGTAGGCTCTGTTTTATTGAAAAGGAGAGAAAACACACGCACAACTGAACAGCAGAGTCAGAACACGCCCATTCGTCTTGGACCGTTGGCGAAGAATCAAAGGTGGCGCCACGATATTTATTCCGGTTTTCAGATCACATGACCAAGGGACATAACTTTAGACACACGCACACATAAATACTACTCAGCAGCGTTAATATTTGTTGTCAGATCACTATGCCAACACCCCCCACTTGATCTGATCAATAATATATGAAAAATAGACATGACTTCAAAATCCAACTATTTAACTTTGTTTTGAATTGTCACATAGTACTATTAATATTAACCATTACTTAAACATCACACACAGTCCCTTTTTTTTTTTTTTTTTTTTTTAAACTAAGTTACTATGTGACCTTTAAAACATTTTAAAATTAAGTCAAGAATTATTCAGCTCACACATGACAATTATTCTGAAATCATCAAGTCTCTCTCTCTGTGTAATGAATCCACATATTTAGGTACATATATACACATTCACACAATATTCTGGAACAGATATGGAGATCATTTTCCAAAAATAACACTTTTTTGAACTGTTGTAGCTGAAATTTTGTGGCAGGCTTTGTCATCATTATATCTGCCAACATTTCTTGTGTTTGGCAGTATTTAAGAACTATTCTGCCCTTGTTCACTTCATTGCGAATGAAATGATAGCGGATATCAATGTGTTTTGAACGCTGCCTGTTTGACAAGGATTGTTTTTGCCAGGGCTATTGTACCCTGGGTTGTCTTCAAAAATCAGGACTGATTTGTATTGACATCCAATATCAATCTCATTTAGCAGGTTGTAGAGATGCAGCAGACTCTCTTGTACAGATGCCGCTAAGGCTATGTACTCTGCTTCGCATGTTGACAATGCCACAGTAGGTAGTGCTTCCTTGATTTTCCATGAAATCAAGGACCTGTTTTTTGGTCATTCGGACGGAAACAGTAACCTGAAGTGCTACGCCTGTCATCTATGGACGAGGCCCAATCAGCATCACTGAATCCTGTCAGAGGAGAGTCAAGCCATCTTCAGACTTCCTATAACACAGCTCATAGTCTGAAGTACCTTTCAGGTATCTGAAAACATGTTTGACTGCTATCCAATGAGCCTGCTGTGGGTTGGATAGATACTGTGACAATTTGGTTACAATCCAACAAATGTCTGGTCTAGTACATGACATCAGATAAATTAAACTGCCAACAACTTCACGATATCTTTTTGGCATCAACAGGATCATCATCTTTAGTACATTCAATCTTCTGTTCACAGGGAGTACATCTAGGTGTTTACAATCAGTCATTCCAAACTTTTCAAGGATCTTTTCAACATATCTTTTCTGGTTCATTTTGACAAAACCATTTCCCCTGTTCAAAATCAATGCCTAAAAAGTAAGACAGTTCCCCCAGATCTTTCATTTTGAATCTATCTTTCAAAACTTGTTTGGTCTTGTTCAACAGTTTTTTCACTGTTTGCAGCAATGATCATATCATCCACCCACACAACAATAACAGTAAACTCATCACCACAACATCTTGTGTACACACAATGATCACTGACACTCTGAACAAACTGGTTCTGGATTAAATGGCTGTGTAGTAGATTGTTCCAATTTCTTCCTGACTGTTTCAATCCATACAGTGATTTATTTAGCTTGTACACAAGCTTTGGTCCCTTCAATATCAGGTTGTACTTCAAAAACCTTCAAGCCTTGCTTGCTCCATAAATCTCACAGTCTATAGGAGCATTGAGGTAGGCTGTTTTTTAACATCCATCTGATGTAAAATCAGGTTGTACTGAGCAGCAAGTTTGTTGCATCAAAGTGCGTATTGATGTCATACTTGCAGTTGGTGCAAATGTTTCATGATAATCTACACCTTTCATCTGACTGTATCCTTTAGCAACAAATCTATCTAGCTTTGTAGGATTTTGATCCACTACAATCTTCTTTTCATGGTATACAACCCACCACCATCACCCCCCACTGCTTTTCTACCCTCAGGAAGAGTGGTCAAAGTGAAGGTCTCATTTTCTTTCAGGGAATTCATTTCATCTTCCATTGCCACTTTCCAAAAAGTAGAATCAAAGGACTGAATGGCTTCTTTTATAATTCTGAGGGAAAGTATGGCATTTGTAACAATAATCAATACTTGTCATCATTGCCTGATCATCTTCCTCAAAATCTGTTTTGTAATCAGCCAGATATGTTGGAGGTTTTTCTATCTCTTTTGGGATATCTTGGATTTTTGCTCCATCGTACATGGTACGTTTTTTTTATCAGACATACACTTTGACCTCTCTTTGACGACATCATCTGTCCTGCATTCTGATCTTCCTTCATCATGTTCTTCATGTACATTTTCAATCACAACATCCCGTTTCAACATCAAATCACAATCATCAAAACAATGCTGAGTCTGAGTTTCCTTTTTCACTCACAGTCACCTTCTCACATACACTCTCTTGCTTTGTCACAAATTTCACAACCCTGTATCTGTACACTTTGTCAGACTCTGGAAAATACACCAGATACGCTGGGCTACCTTTATCATAACCCACAAAAATATGCCTTTGTACACCTGGCATCAAGCTTACCTTTGTTTTGCATGTATGCATAGCATTCACATCCAAATGCCCTCATTTTGGATAGATTTTTGGCTTCTGTCCAGTCAATGCAAAAATGGTGTCTGCTTCAAGCGGTCATTGTAACATCTGTTACGAATGTATTGCTGCTGTCATAACAGCGTATGGCCACAATTCTTTGGGCAAATTTGATTCAATGAGGAGACACCTACCCATCTCAAAATTGTTCGCCAGTGTCGTTCAGCTGTTCCATTCTGGTGTGGAGAGTAAGGTGCAGACCTGTCATGTTTTATTTGATTCTTTCTGAGAAGTTCACCGAAAGCCTTCGAAGTGAACTCTGTGCCATTGTCTGACCTTATGCACTTCACCCTTTCCATAAGGGGGCACAATCTGCTAGAAATTTTTCAGTAGCACAACAGTGTCACTTTTGTTCTTTAGCAGGTAGAGAAAACAAACCCCTGAATAATCGTCTGTGAACGACATTGCATATCTGAAACCTTCCTTTGAAGCTGGAGTAATGGGACCAGCCAGATCAGTATGCCCACCAGCTGTAATGGAACATCTGAGCGAACACGTGTTTTTCTTGTTTACGTCATTTGTCATTTTAACCCAACATACATACATTGCAAATCATCAGGTTTCTTTTTACCAACAACTTTCATGCCATCAACCACTTTTCCGAGTTTCTTCTTTCTTCTTCACATCATCATAGTTACAGTGACCAAGAATTTTGTGCCATCCATCCAAATCACATGCATATTTCACACTGTCATTAGTATCATGAACAGGATCTACAGTGTTTGCATCACATGTGTTGAGATAATATATAGTTTTCCCATGCTTCTCAATGTGGAACTGAGTACCATCCTTGTACATAAGATCAGCAGAGTCAGGTTTGAAATATACACCACTCTCGCCTTTTTTTTTTTTTCAGCTGCAGCCTGTACTGAGAAAATGTTCTGAGGGATAAGAAGAAGAACGTACAAAGCATTCTTCAAAGATGCTTTCACATGTCTACCACTAGTGTCCATGATAGTAGTAACATCTACACATCCCCCCTTTTCACAGCAACATTACTTTTCTCCCCATTGGCCAGTTCAATGAAATGTTTTTCAGGCTTAAAACTGTCATCAAACTTGCTGAACTTGGATTCATCATTTATTTATATGCGCTGTTGCCCCACAGTCAACCAGCAGCATATCCCCTCTTGTACATCTATTGTCCCCCCACATCTGCCTTAAGGCAAAAGAATGCTCATGAGTACTACCAAATCTGAATGAGTAAAACAGCTTCGCTTACCTTGTCAGTTGTGTTTTTTGCTCTTGTTTTTCTGCATGTTTTTATCTGTGTGATTGTTTTTGCGACAGAAACTACACCATAATTTTCTTCTTGTACTTCATGCAGTTTCTAGCAAGATGGCCAGTGACCCCCACACTTGTAGCAAGTGAACTCCTTTCCATTTCCAGCTTGAGGGTTTGAGTTGACACGAGGAGGATTTGAAGAAGCAGCAGATTTCATCACGGAGTCATCATAGTGTTGTAGACCTGGAAACGCTCTGTATCTTCGAAACTTCGTCTAAAGATACTTTGAAATCACTGAATGTCTGTTTCTTTCTCGGTCTGAGTAACAACTGCAACAAAAGCCTGATAACTATCAGGAGAGACCTTTCAGCACCATTGCAATTAACAAACTGTCAGCAAACAATTTCGCCAGCATTTCTAAGAGCTGCAGCGGGCCGTCTCTGCTCGTATAACATAATCAGTCACGTTTTCGTCGTGACGTTTCACTAACGAGGTGAGTTCAGTGTACAACGAAAATTACTCTTGGTGTGCCTGAACCCAGCATAATGGGAACGAAGAATACTCAAGGCCCTCTTCTTCCATCGTTAGCTGCATCTCGCATAATTAAAGACAGACTTTTGTCATCTAGAAAATTGAATGAGTTCTGCGAAAAACTTCTTCGTTCTTCTCTTCGTCTTCGTCTTGTCTTCGTCATCATCCGGAGTCAGAATAACGTCTTTCAGTTTTTTGTAACTTCATGTACCCCAGGAACTTAATCTCCCATTGTTCATAATTGCGCTCATTTCCATCGAAAATATAGTCGAGCATACCTTCCGTGTGCTGGGCGCCCCGCACTACTGGGCCCATAACCCTTTGTTGAGTGTGTTTCATGAGATGGGAGAAAAGGAGAGAGAAAAACACGCTAGAACAACTGAACAGCAGAGTCAGAACCCCGGCCCATTCGTCTTGGGACCGTTTGGCGAAGAATCAAAGGTGGCGCCACGATATTTATTCCGGTTTTCAGATCACATGACCAAGGGACATACTTTAGACACACGCACGCACACATAAATACTACTCAGCGTTATATATATTGTTGTCAGATCACTATGCCAACGTTTTGTGTGAAGTTTACCGATGAAAGTTGATACCTGTATAGGTTTACTTTTTTACATTAAAAAGAGCCGACATCATATTGTAGCTAAAGGTAACGTAAGGGTTACTTATAGTTCGTATTAGTTTGTTTGTCTGCAGGCCTCTTGTTCTGACAATAGGCCTATCAGCCAATAAAAAAGTTAGGAAGGACGTTTTTGCTGCGTTTTACACCAAAAACTAACGTCTGCCAAGTGAAAGCACGAGACGGTCGCCTGCCTATTGAAATGTGAGTACAACGTTTCACACAGCTATTTCCACACAATAGCACTTTCCTTCCCCAGATTTATGTGTATTTTATTCCGTGCTCGATCACGATCAGTGCTTTCTTCCCCGCAGTCTACTGACTTTATACCGAATGTTCATTGATGATATTCCCAGTATCACGTGACGAGATGGCGAAACCTATGACAATTTATAAGAATTGGGCGCAGGAGACTGCAATGTCCAAACTTCTTTCTTCTGCCAGCCACACTTACACACAACGCAACTCTCTCGCCCTCTCTCTCTCTCACACGATCCCTCTCTCTCTCTCTCTCCTCCCCTCTCGTCTCTCCTCTCTCGTCTCTCTCGATCCATTCATTTATTTTATTATCATTTTTAAATCTTTTGAAGAGATTTCATGCCCCTTTCAAATAAGTATTTTGGTACTGATGAAAGATCAATATCAATAAATAAGCTGTTTGACGTCATGCGCTGGACCATGGGGTGTTTCAAATGACGTCACGCACCCGTTTTCGCGTTTTTTTTTCCTCTAACCTCTCGCCTCCTTTCCTTTTTCTAATTGATTGTTTTTTTCTTGTCTTTTTTTTTTTTTTTTTTTCTTTTTTCTTTTTTTTTTTGTTAGACATGAACCGATACTAGGACAGCACCTGCAGTAAATCGATGCGAGTGTTTTTGTGACTAATTTTACCAAAACTCTGAACTGAAAGCCATGGTGGTGTTTTTGTTACGTCTGCTGTATCAAGTTTTTTTTTTTTTTTTTTCGTGGAGTTTTATGGAAAATGCAAGTTCTGCAGATAACGCACTTTTCTTTAGATTCCCTTTGTGACTGGCTGGTTCTGAAGATTTAGATCCCCCCCCGTTTGCTTTTTAGATCGCCCCCCCCCCCCCCCCCCCCCCCTCTGTTCTTTTTTTTTTTTTTTTTTTTTTTTTTTTTTTTTTTTTGGGGGGGGGGTTGTGTTTTTTTTTTTTTTTGTTTTAACTTGTCGATTTCGAGTGTTTCCTGGTAGCCTACTGGGCTGTTTTGCAGATCAAATTCATAGTTCGGTCCCGACCCTTGCGGAAAAACCGTAAGTTTTTTGTTTAAGACTTGACTCTGTCGCCCCTCAAAATAATCATTTAATAAATACACGGTGCAATCGATTCTTTCAATTAAATTCTATTTAGACTTATTTGTGGATACAGGCCATATTTTAGAGCTAGGATAGACACGAGAGAAAAACCC
>JADBJO010033390.1:0-14643 GCA_016801955.1 Conus betulinus
ACAAAGAAATAATTAAACAATAAATATACAGTACGTCGTGGGTGTGATCACACCCATACTCTCAAAGAACAAACCTTGCGTGCTGTACGTCGTGGGTGTGAGGCCACCCATACTTACAAAGAAGAAACCGTTTCGCGCCATATGTTGTGGATATAAATAGACACTAAATATACAGTACGTCATGGGTGTGACTACACCCATACTCTCAAAGAACAAACTTTGCGCGCTGTACGTCGTGGGTGTGAGGCCACCCATACTTACAATGAAAAAAAAAAAACGTTCGCGCCATATGCTGTGGGTGTGACGTCATGCGTGCTTGCCGGCTAGAGACAGAGAGAGACGCGTGAATCACATCCCAGTTCAAGTCTGCGGTAAGTTTTATTACTATCAGTTATTACATTAGATTGATTTATCTACAACAATTCCGAGTGATTTTTTTTTTTCTTAGAAAAAGAGAATCACTGGAGAACTGATTGATAATGCCTTTTTTTTTTTTTTGTGATATTATTGTATGTCTGAAATCCATTGATCTAAAATCTATTTCTGCAGTACTGATTATAGTATAGTTTACTGATATATATGTCCATGCACACACCCACATACATTTTTTAAAAAAACCCATATGCCATAATATACACATTTACACAAACCTTTTGGCATGCGCAGAAACGCCCACGCCCCCACCCACATGCACACACATCAATCACATGTGCATACAAGCACACACAAGTAGCAAACAAGACTATCATCTTGCAGGCACAACTGATTCACAATACACTTGTAAACGCATGCAAATGGAATTGTACATGCAAGTTTGCTGAAGGAAAAAGTCAAAGTTGCTTTACGAGCAGATGTGGGTTACTGTACACCCACGATGTACGGCAAGGGATTAGCTCTTACTCACAAACCATGGGTTACTGTACACCCACAACGTACGGCAAAGGGATTAGTTTCTATACAGAAAACCATGGGTTACTGTACACCCACGGCGTACGGCAAGGGATTAGTTTCTATACAGAAACCATGGGTTATGGCAAGGGATTAGTTTTCTATACCCCATGGGTTGCTGTAGCATATGGCGAGGGTTTAGTTTCTATACAGAAACCATGGGTTAGTGTACACCCACGGCGTACAGCGAGGGGTCATTCCTTCATTGAAAACATGGGTTTCTGCACACCCAGGAAGTAGAACAAAGAGTTGAGTGGCCTGAATGTTGATGAGATGTGGACCAGAATCAAAGATGAGATAAACTCAGCTATAGCAGCACACGTTCCAAAGACAAAATTTTCCGGCAAACGATTTAAGAAATGGATGGACAAGGGAACCCTAACATCAGTGAGGAAAAAGCACAGGCTGTTCTGCCGTTGGCTGGAGACTAGGGATGGAAAAGAATATCAACTGTATGCCAAAGCAAGAAACAAATCTAAGAAAGAATGTCAGAAGGCACAACGTCGAATGGAGCAAGTAGTAGCTGCACAAGCGAAACAAAATCCAAAGGCTTTCTGGTCATATGTAAGCAGCAAAACCAAGACAAGGAGTGGTGTAGCAGACTTGAAGAAAGAGGATGGCAGTAAATCGAAGTCGGATCAAGAGAAAGCTGAGATTTTGAATGCATTCTTTCATAGCGTCTTTACCGTAGAAGAGGATGGGGACTGCCGGAACCACAAGAATGCAGTTACGATGAAGAGCTAAACGACTTTGAGACAGATACTGAGAAAGTCAGAAAACTGTTGACAGATCTAAATGCTTGTAAGGCTTCGGGACCCGATGGGCTAAACCCAATGCTTTTGTCCACGACTGCAGATGTTCTTGCCACCCCAGTGGCCATGCTGTTCAGAAATCTTTGAATGAAGGAAAAATCCCAGAAGACTGGCAGTTGGCACGGGTCACACCTATCTTTCAAAAAAGGCAGCAAAATGCTAGCCAATAACTACAGGTCAGTTAGCCTAACATGTATCCTCTGCAAAGTAATGGAAAAACTAGTAAGAGAACAACTTGTCAAACAACACCTAGAAGAGACCAATCTTGTCAGTGAGAAACAACATGGGTTTGTAAAGGGGAGGTCGTGCATCACTCAGCTTCTTGACATCATGGACACATGGACTAAGGTCTTAGATGATGGAGGCTCAGTCGATATTGTTTACATGGACTTCCAGAAAGTGTTTGATACGTTCCACACAGGCGACTTGTTTTGAAAGTTCAGGCACATGGTATCAAAAGGGAAGATATTACTTTGGATACAGGACTTCCTACACAACAGGCATCAGCGGGTTGTCATCAATGGCGCACAGTCAGAAGAAGCCAATATTTTGAGTGGGATTCCCCAGGGGAGTGTCTTAGGACCTATTTTGTTCGTCTTGTATATCAACGATCTACCGAATCTCATTCAAAACTCTGTACACCTTTTTGCAGACAATACCAAGGTCTTTGCACGAAGTGATAATGAAGGAGCTACGCATGCCTTACAGGAAGACCTAAACAGGCTGCAAAGTTGGTCAAGACAATAGCTATTGAAGTTCCACCCTGAGAAATGCCATGTCCTGAAACTGGGGAACAAGAAGTCAGATGCTGTGTACCACATTACTGAAGTAAACATTGAAGGTGAGACATGTACCACAACTCTGTCTGAAAGTGAAGCTGAGAAGGACCTTGGGGTTTACATTGACAACAAACTAAATTTCAGAGAACATGTGGCCAAGGCAACTGCTACAGCAAATAGAGTTGTTGGTATTATTCGTTGCTCCTTTGACTTCCTGACTGAAGATATTTTTCTACAACTTTATAAGTCTCTTGTACGACCGGTACTAGAGTACGGACATTCTGTCTGGCAACCCTACCAAAAAACACTGTGCCAGGATGTAGAAGATGTTCAGTGCAGAGCAACTGAACTTCTGGCATCTGTTAAAGATAAAACATATCCTGAGCGTCTTCTCTACTCTCAAACTTCCAATCCTGGAGCACAGAAGAAAAAAGGGGTGACATGATAGACTTGTACAAGTTTATACACGGCATTTACCGGAGTTTTTTAGAGCACAGTTTGAACTATTTACAAACTGGGACAGCAGAGGACACTCCTTGAAACTATCCAAAGTTCATCACAGACTGAACATCAGGGGGAAACTACTTTTCTCTTCAAGTGATTGATGTTTGGAATGGTCTTCCTGACTCCGTAGTAACAGCCCCTACAGTTAATATCTTCAAATCTCGGTTAAATACTCATTGGCAGGAACTTCTGACAAAATACAATCTGGAATGTTATCAACCTAGATAGTCTCAGTCAGTGACTCTCTTCCTACCACGCTTGCAGTGTTTTATCCCAATGTTATACTAGAATGGTGAACAGGCCTTTTTAAGGCCTCTAACACCTACAAGTTCAAGTTCTGGAGCCACCACTCTCGACACTTTTGTGTCAAGAGTTCACTGATCCCCCCTCCCCCTCCCCCATTTGGGCCCCCCTCCTCCAATCCTCCCTCCCGCTGCGCAGACCCAGTTTTTTAGTATGCCAAAAGAATCGACTTGATGATTGTGGGCATTATATCAAGAAGAAGAAGACGAACTTCTCCAAAGTGTAGGGAAAACACTGTTCACACACACACACAATAGGCAACTAAAAAGTAAGGAAAAGGATGGTATTAGTACGCTTCAGAAAACAAATAAAATGATAGAATAACATTTCAAGGCTATCTGAAGAGCTGTAAATCCATAATTCACCGTCTAAGAAGTTTTCACTAGCAAATTACGGACACGCGATCGGAAGCGGCCATTTTGATTTCCTCCCTGCGGGTCTACAAAGTGATGAAAAATGTAGGAAACAAAATAAGTGCAGCAAATTTTTGGATAAACATATATCTTGTCATACACGATATATCATTGTACAATGTGTTATAATTAGAAAATAATTTTAGCTTACATTCGTTTTGCTTGATAATATTCACTGCGGGCACCTCGCGCTAGAAAATCGTCTGCAATTTTAGCTTTATATTTTTTATTTCTCAAAAAACAAACAAACAAAAAAAAAAGTGGTTTCAAATCTGAAATCAATTATAACATTTTAAAGAACAATATACCAAAGTATTGTGGCTTGTTGCACGAAGTGAACAATTCTGGTTAATTCTGCAACATAGAACCCCCGCTAAGAGAGAGAGAGAGAGAGAGAGAGAGAGAGAGAGAGAGAAAATTGCGTGCTCTGTGTGTTTTCGGATAAGGGAGGGGGAGGGGGGGGGTCCTCGTGAGTCTTTTTTATTGTAATGTTATTCGAATAAATCAGGATTTTTTTTCTTCCACAATATGTGAGGAAAAAAATAAGTCTAAAGCCCGACAGGGTGACTTCCCTTGTATATATCCTCCCTTTCCTCCCCTTCAATTATTCCAGAGAAATTGGACTGGTCAGCCACTCTTGTTTTGTGATTCTATTTCAAACGAATGCTGACTGTCATCAACCAGTATAGAGAAGGAAACGTGATGTTGACATGGTTGCGAGTCGGGTGAAAAATCAGAGCAGTGTGCACAAGGTAAGTGAATAAATTTGTCTTGGATTTTATTTCGGCACAAAATCACTGTCGGTGTCTCACTGTTTGTGCGGTTTCTCCGCAAGGGGGGGGGGGGGGGGGGGGGGGGGGGGGGGATGCCGATGCTTAGAGCGCAAAGCCCCACTCCCGACCACGAATCACTCAGAATATCCGCCATAGAAACAGATGTGCCTCCAGGAAGTTAAAATAGAAAAATCTAGATTCTGAATCAGTGCCTTGTGCACAACACAACACAATGAGTGTGTGCGTGTGCAGACGACACTTCAATCCAGCTGCCTGAGTCCGTAGCCTAGGCCTACTGATAGCCATGTGACACGGTATGATGGTAGTGAGCCGGGTGAAAAAGAGAGAAGTGTGCAAAATCGCCGAATTCTAATCCGAACAAGGATAAGGTATGCCATTTAATCGGATAGTGATAAAACATTCCCTTCAAAAGTTCAATTAGGGGTCGTTACGTACAATTACCTGGTCCAAAGCTGGGGTACAAAGGCGACAGTGAACTTATCTGTGACGTAACTTCAAACTGGTGTTACAACGTGGGTTGTGAAAAATTGTCCTCCGTTTGAACTGTTGTAGAAGGGTTTTCAAGACAACGTTAACGACGGATTTTTGGCTTCGTGCCTGGTAGTGGTAAGTCCCACTTCTGAGATCTGTAGACCCAGTTAGGGAGGTCGGAATTGGAGAGTTAAAAAGCATTCGATTGATGATGTGTGTTTATAGGTCTTAAGATGCCGACAAATCGGTCAGTCTCGGGGACTGATAATGACCATGATGATGGTAATGGTGTATGATTGGCTGTTGTCAGTGTCACTGAACCCGTGGAAGGGTTTCTCAGCCCCATTTTGAATGTAATGAAAAACACTAAGTGTGGTGTGTGTGTGTGTGTGTGTGTGTGTGTGTGTGTGTGCGTGTGTGTGTGTGTGATCAAAATAAGTGACACAATGAATGATTTTAAACAGAATAGAGCAGGACAGAAATCATACAGTCGCGTCAGTCTGTCTGTCTCTGCGTGACTCTCTCTCTCTCTCTCTCTCTCTCTCTCTCTCTCTCTCGCTGACAAAAGAAAAGAAGAAAAAGTCACGGACACACACACACACACACACACACACACACAAGCAACACACATGAACACACACACCAGCTGAAAAGGCTTCACTTTAGCCATTTACCATTAACTTTTGTTGTATTTATTTCACCTGAATTGAATTTTTTTTTTTTTTAATTTTCAGTGTAATGGATCTCATATAACTGATGAAATTTATGGGCATCATTTTAGCCCATCCTGTGTTACATCTTTATAAAACCCAAACAATGCTGGTATGGGGTTAGATGCTGAGACTTGCTTTGTTTCACATTTTCAACTTTGAAGCAAAACTTTCAGTCTTTCAAATCTCTATCAGTCTTTGTGGTGTAGTAACTTTTCTTTTAAGTTTCTTCCACCTGTACAAAGCATGCTGAAAGAGGTGGCCATGTTTCAGATGAGAATGGAAAATTCTTAGCATCATCAGATCTTGTATCGTCATTGAGCACCATTTAAATAGTCTTAGATAAAAGTTACATGCTCTGTCTGAGTCCCAGCTTGCCCCATTGTTGTGTTTTCAGTTTCCTATCTGCTTCCTAACTTCTAATCTAACTTCTAAACTTTTAAGTTTCTTCCATGTCGTTGATATTTTTCTCTCTAAGTAGTCGTTTTTGGCAAGTTCATGGGGACTAAGTAACACTGGGTGGACATGGTGATGCACATGAGGAGGGGCACGCCGACTCATGCTGACTGCACAAAGTTGGGGACGTAGTATGTGGCATCCTGTGCATGTTGCACGCATACTTTGCTGGGTGTGGCAGTGGGGTTGGGAAACCAGAATGAGAGGCAAGGTGGGAATGCCACTGAGGGCACCAAAGATGAGATATATCAACATTAATACTGTGGTGTTGTTCTTGAACCTTGCCCACGCCACTGGTGGTAAGCCTGGTTCTTTAGGGACTTGGCGACCAGTGTTAATAGACCACTTGCAGCTTTGTTACTAATGCTAGCCTGCCTGCCTGCCATTGTGTTAAGCCCTGTGCTTGGGGGCTAAGAAGTTCAGGCAGACTGAGGTCAGTGTGAATTCTAAGGTCTGTTTCAATGTTTATCTGTGTTTCCATCTTGGGGTAGGTTGAAAGTCATGTTGACAGGCAAAGAAAAACGTATTTGAAATACATCGCAGACATGTGTATCAGCCCTTACACTCACACATACTTGCATGCATGCAGACAAGTATAGTCAATGAGTCATACATACACAGACATACATGTACACACACACCAACACACACAGATACACGCACAGAGACACACACACACATGTATACACTCGCACGCACATACACTACACACACACACACACTCAATAAACACTCACATGCGCGCACACACACACGCGCGTGCGCGCGCGCGCGCGCACACACACACACACACACACACACACACACACACACACACACCACACTCACCCCAGTGTGCATGCACACACACAGACTGACAGAGTCACGAGACACACGCACACACACGCATGCATGTGCACGCATGCACACACATGCACGCACGCACACACACACACCTGAGACACGTGACCAAGATGGCGGAGAGTGCAAACAACGTTTTTCACTACGTGAACGTTTTTATTGCACATCCGCTACAATGACCAGAAAGACCCCCAGGGAAGAGACGTGGATGAGTCTTTGAACACAATGACAACTACAACGAGACAAAAAAAAAAAAGTGGCTCAGGAACAGATGATGTCAGTGTAAAAGCAGGTGACGGTGCAAGCAATGCCGCCACTTCCACCTCAACTGCCGCTTCCGATCATTCCGACACTGTGAGACCAAACACGTCATGCTCCAGCGACACTACACACACTACTACGGTGATCACCAGCGCGGTTAGTGGTATTAAAAACATTATATTGAAACTGTGTGATAGAATACTGTCCCTAGAAAGAGCTGTTAATGATCAAAAGCAAGAAATAGAAAATCTCAAGTCAATCCAGGCTAGACCAGTAAAATCCACTGCTACGGCTACCACATAAACTGAATCCCAAATCTTTACCCCTGGCCTTAAATCGTAGGTAGCAGAAGCAAGATCCACTCCTACATCCCCATCTACATCACCATCCAATGTAATCGGGAGCAAAACTGTCGTGAAGGGGCAAACAAATAAAAAAAGGACGCTGGAAGACAGAAAAAAGAAAAATCTGACGTCATAAAGGCAAATGATGCAAAAAGCAAAATGTCATCCAAAGACTCCAATATGAAAAAGAACAATGACTTTCCTTCTGTTATTGTACTCTGTGTCCATACTGAAAGGTGTACAAATGAAAAGACGAGGCCGTTTCATATGGATTTTCCTCCAAACAATAACTTCTATGACTACGGGAGAGATGGGATGCATCCAACCACAGGGGATCATCGATCCTGGCAGCTGACCTTGGCCGGCATCTATGAGACCTCATTTGGGGGAAAGCCCAAGAAGCCATCTCGCCGCCTACCTCCCCATCCAGGGCGTTGGGGTCCTCAGGTGCTGTATCAGGGCAAGAGGGGACCTTGGTGGAACCCCTATGAAATGCTCTGAATGTTTGAGAGCATCTCCCTCAAATCTCTATATTGACTGAAATCTAGTCATGTAGTGGAGCCCAGTTTATATACCTCCACCTCACTTGTTAACGTGACATTTGACTTTTATTGCTGAAGACTATTTAGGTTTATTACTTTGCATTTCTGTTTCGTCATTCTTGTTTTACATCTTATGGGTATCGTACATGCTCTTTACCTGTTAATATACTTTAGAAGGGAATTTCTCAGTCACTTCACTTATACATTTTTATCATGAAACCAAAAAGGAGACCAACTATTAAGCTTCTCCAATGTAATTGTTGCTCCATAACAAAAATATATCATACTTGAATCAATATCTTGGAATAATAAGTTTCAAATATTATTATTACAATCACTAAATGTCAACAGCGATAATCTATCACATTTACTTGGATTCTATCACCCCCCAGTTTATGAACAATGTGCGGACCGAATACAAACAGCTATCTTTGTGCAATGTGATGGGTCTGCGACGCTCCCCCCCCCCCATTATTAAATATGATTTTCATATTCAGGGATGCAGGGGGTTACAGACAGAAGTATTGATGTTTTCACAACCAACATTCGCTCTCACATGTGACATAGGCACACACACTCTGTCACTCACATCGGGCCCGCACAAAGGTGATGGGAAATAATAACATTTCATAGAAAATAATCGTTTATTTAACTTGACTCTGAGCCCCCACCTGTCACTACACAGCACACTTATCTGTATTGTACAAAAATGTAAACATCATACAGATAATCGCATAATCGCATCCCCTATTCATTAGTTACTCATACTTAACCAGGAAAGATAGCATTCCACTATTCTGGTTGCACACTTATAATAAACTTAAGACAAATAAAACGTCCATAACTTGCCAGCATTCCTTGGTTGAATGTCAGATTCTCTCATCCCACTGTGCGACTGCGAGCTTAAGCTGCCACACTGTTGCGTCCTCACGATTGGCCAAATCCAGTTGGGAGACACTGGCAACGTAGCTCGCATTGCACCCTCCGACCGAGTCTCCCAGACTCCACTGCAAGTCACCCTCTCCACAGAAAGGGCTCCTGTCGGCCTCTCCCACAGGTCTTCTCTGGCTGGAAACACCCCACCGTTGTCTGGCAGCTCCCTGTCTAGGCTCCAACAGGCTGACGCATCTTGCTGTCAACCATCCCCACATGGGAGACAATTCTTCTCGTCGTCGGCTCCGAGGCTACAGCAACCTCCACTGCCTTACGTCCCCACCCAGGAGACAATGAGGTGACAGCAAGCCTCTGCTTCTCGCTGTATTTTCTTGAGCCCTCAGCAAGACAGGATGAGTTCACTTTCCCTTAAGTGAGTCGCACACTTCCTGGTTATCCAAGCACCTTATATCCATTCTCAAACAAGAGAGAACCCGATTTAAACTGGTTCAACCAATGGAATCACTGGCACACACACATCACAATGGTTTGCACCAATAACTCCCCGGATTGTTTTTATTCCACCCATAGAATCACTGATCACCTACACACACACACACACACACACACACACACACACACACACACACATACACACACCAACCACAGCTGTTAGTACCTACAAAGAGTTGGGTACCAAGTGGTTAATGCATAACCATTAACCTCCTGTTCAAACTCATGTTCGATTCCCGAAGCTATCCATTGTACTAATACTAATAGCCTGGACTTCTCTACCAGCCAGGACTGATGCTTCAAGTATTTACTACACTCTATAGACAACAAGGTGCAAATCACTCAATAGGCCGAAGCCTTCCATTCTTTCCTCAGAACAAGAACGACTGAATGGTCAGTGTACTCTGCCTGCGGGCTGACGGTCGCCTACCAGTGACGGTCGCCTGAAACGATTGCCTTCCTTTCAGCCCCACTGGAGAACTCGGTGAATAGCCAGCCAGTGGTGGACATTCTCCTTCAACAAGGTCCGGCAGGTCGGCATGTTCTTGTTACTATCCCCCTAGACATGCGAACCACTCCCCAGTAACTCTCCATCCTTCAGTATACAACTCGGGGTAATCCCCTCTGGTGATGCCTGAGTTCGCACACTTGAAGAACCCAAGGAACTTGCTCTCAACAAAGCAAAACTACCCTTAATTTGCCTAAATGCTCGAGAGAACATTTTGGCCAACTCATGACATGCGTGAAGGCCTGGATTTTTGCAAAGGAACTCCACCAGTATCCAATAACATCCCTTCTGCTTCATGCTGTGCAGCAATGGTCAAATTTACTTCTTTGATATTGAACATTGCCTCAGTTTACCTTCCAAAAGGACCTGATGATATGAATACAGAATGGCTAAAAGGGTTCCAAGACAAAGAGACAAATGGGTTATTGGAGATTTTAACGCACATGCTCCTTTTTGGGACCATGGCTGCTCTTATGTTACAAGTAATAGATAATAGATAACATAGTTAATTATAATCTATATTTGCCACCCATATCCCCTCAGCCATTGATTTAACCTTTACATCTCCATCACTTGTAGTAAACTCAATGTGGGTAACTGGAGATAATCCACCGGGATCAGATCATAGTCCAATAATGATATCATTGAATGACATATTAGAACAGGAAATCTCAGAAGATATTATTCTAAAATATATTTACAAAAATGCATATTGGTCTTTTTTTCAAACCAATCTTAACAACATAGACGTAGTGTTCTCAGCTAATGAAAATGTAATGACCAACACTGCATTTTGTAAATATATAATAGCAGCAGCTGACAAGTTGATCCTAAAGATAAAAAACACAAAGTCAAAAAACCATAATGTAAATATATGGTGGAACACAAAATGTGAAAGTGCCAATAAAAAGAAAAAAGAAAGATTCAAGATTTATTGTAAAAAGAGATCAGCAAGCAGCCATAAAGAAATGAAAAAGGCAGATAAAGAAAGTAAAGATGTCATAGATGACGCAAAGCTGCAGCATTGGAATGAATTTTGTAACTCTGAAGTTAAAAAATCATAAAGATATTGGTAAAGTGTGGGAGGAACTGAAAGCTGTGAAAAATGGATTAACATCAACACAGTACCCTATAACAATAGATAACAACAGTCTTCCTAGTGCTGATGAGAAAGCAGAAGCCTTTGTAAACATGTTTGCTAAGGTAAGCCGCTCTGAAGGTCTAACAAGTACTGACCAAATATACAGAGAGAAAGAGGAAGGTAGTAAAGCACATGATGAATCTACAGCAGACAATAGTAACAATATCAGTGCTCCTATAACTATCCAAGAAGTAAAAGAAGCCATTAGATCCATACCATTAAGAAAATCATCTATTGGTTTAGATGCAATATCTAATCAAATGTAAAGAAATTTGCCTGAACATTTTGTAGAGTTTCTTCATAAATTATTTAGTACCTGTTGGAGCGATGGTGTTATGCCAAAAATATGGGAAACAGTTGATTGTTGTTCCAATTCATGATAAAGCAAGGAAAATCTACAAAGGACCCTAAGAATTATAGACCCATTGCATTAACTTCACATGTATACATATGTAAATGTTCAGAAAGAATTGTTTTGAATAGACTTGTGCATTACTGTGTGAAAAATATAACATCATACGATCAATGAAGCTGGTTTCCAGAAAGGTCGATCCACTACAGAAATTTTAGTGAAATTATCAACAAATATAAAGAAACAGTTTGCTAGACGAAAATGTGTTCTTGCTATCTTTTTGAAATAAGTAAGGCTTATGATCAAGTGTGGCATTTACAGCTATTGAACAAACGTAAACATTGGCTTGACAGGAAATATACAACTGTGTAAGATGTTTTCTAAAGGATAGGGTAATAAGAACAAGAGTAGGAAAAACATTCCACAAGTAGAACACTTAGTTTCAATGGGAATCCCACAAGGGTCAGTATTAGCGCCACTTCTCTTCTTGGTATTGAATTATTAATGCATGATCTGCTAAACAAATTATCAAAAAAAGTTGTTCTTGTCCAATATGCAGATGACATATATATATATATATATATATATATATATATATATATATATATATATATATATATGCATGTGGAAGGACGTAACATTAAAAAAGAAAACTTCACAGCGAGATGTAAAATTCGTCAAAAAGATCTATCAAAGAGAACTAAACAAGATGGTGGATTATATGAAGCTAAATGGATTAAGTCTGTCAACAGAAAAAACAAATTTTTTATTCTTTTTAAACAGTGGATCTAACCCAGAAAGTACGCCTGTTTTTCACATAGGATGATACTCCCTCAGTGTGTTACAGAGATCAAATTTCTAGGAGTTTATTTTACATCTAAATTATCATGGAACTTTCATACCGAGTATTTATTGACAGAGGGCGAAAAACATTAAACTTTCTGAAAATTATTTCTAAAGAAAAGTGGGGGCAAGATCCAGCTACATTGATTACTCTATGTTTAAATCTTTAATGAGATCAAAAATAACTTATGCCCAAGAAATATTCTTTAATGTGCCTAAATATCAATTACAAAAACTGCAAAGTATTGAATGTAAGGCACTGAAATTAGCCCTTGGACTTCCTGTGCACGCATCATCGTCACGTACATGTTATGAAGCTCAGGTACTTCCTCTAGATGATTATAGAGATTTAACATGTTGTAAATTTGCATTAAAAGTACAACTAGAAAAACACACATTTAATCAGAAATCAAAATAAGATCAGATTTTGATCTTCCGAAAAGAGCAAAGTCTATAACTTATCAAATATCTAAAGCAACTTATACATCAAAAATAATTTCAGATTCTGGGTTTCTTTAGAAAAAAGAAACTTTCTCCCAGACCATCTTTTTGTCCTATTCCACCCAGGGAACTTAAAAAAGCCCAGTTTGATACTGATCACACCAAACATCAAAAAAGATGAAAATATCAGTATGCTAGCAAGTTATACTAAGTGTCATATTGATGAAAAATACACTAACCAATTAAAATATATACATAGATGGTTCATGTATTGGTAAGCAAACAGGTTGTGCATTCTTAATCCCAGACTTGAGGATGGAGAAATCTTTTTACATTGGATGTAACATATCCATTTTATTATTTACAGCTGAATTAACAGCAATACTCATGGCTCTGAATTACCATTTATATTTCCCCCAACAATATTTCAGCTTTTGTGTAGATTCAAAATCAGTCCTTCAGGCGATAAAAGATTTTCATTTGCATACTAGGCCTGAAATGATTATTGAGATAAGCTAGTGTTTGATCCACATGCTTATTGAAGGAGGCACCCAATTAAATGAATTATCCTTTTGTTGGATTCCTTCACACTGTTCCTTTTATTACAACGATAAAGTAGATAGGGCAGCTAAGCGTGGAGCAAAACATATCTGTGGTTTTGAAGAATCTTAAACTACCCTTATCGGTACATGAGCAGTGCAGTTAGTTAAAACATATATTTTCGAAAACTTTCAGGGATAGAATGATAGAACATGACAATCAAAATCAGTTTGATATTTTTTATATTAAAATCATTCAACATAATTTTAGTTTAAACAAAAAATATACTTTCATTGATGTATAGGTGGAAACTTGATGCTTTTAAAACAAATATATGTTAAAAACATAGTGTGTTTATGTAAAAAAGAAAATAACACATGATCATATTGTTACATGTCAAGACATGAAAAAAATAATTCCAGTGTTGAGGCAAAATAGTGCACAGGCCATCTTTGAGTCACCTGCTCTAACATATGAGTTTTTTTAATATGCTTAGAGCGCACTCCATTGGGGAAGTATTTATAGGTTCCTTTTTTGTGTGTGGGGCGGGGGGGAGGGATATGTGTTGGGAGGGAAGATGGATAATGTACAAAGCTCAAAGTGACAAGGACTGAGAAAGGTTAAGTTTCTGTGCCCTTGATGGTTGTTAATTAGTTTTTTGTTAAAATTTTAGCTTTTTTCCCTTTCAAACTTATTTGAAAATTTAAGTGTTTTGTAATTACCATTATTATTCAATTTATATGCACTCGTATAAGCACACACACATATATATATATGCACACAAACATACTCAAACACACACTCGCATACACACACACCGAGCACATGCACATGCGCACATACGTGTGCGTGCACAAGCAAAAGCACATACGCTCTTTCTTTCCCCATCTCTCTCTTTACATGCATGCACGCACACGCCATGCACTCATGCACATGTGCACACATGCACGCGTGCATACACACACACACACACACCACACACACACACACACCACACACACCCACACACACACACACATATATTTACAAAATAATCTATGTTTCTAATTGTTTTCTGTTTGAAGAATTTTTTTTTTCTGGAACCTTAAATGCACAAACTGGGTTGATCACCCATGTTGCCAGTGTTTCTTTCGCACCAAAGTTTTTCTTCAACAGATTCCCTGCATCAAAAAGTGGCTATAATAAATCAATGGTTTTCCCTGCTGAGAGATTCTTTAACTTACTAAATATCTCGGTGTAAGAAACTGGGTTGTAG
>JADBJO010033391.1:0-14643 GCA_016801955.1 Conus betulinus
ACTATATAAATTGAAACAAATTGGTTTGTCTGGGAACATCTACTTTTACATAAAAGACTTATTGATGAAAAGAAGCATGCAAACAAAGGTGGGAAATTCCTATTCGACTACACGCATGCTTACAATGGGTATTCCACAAGGCTCGGTAATAGCGCCCCATCTTTTTAATATATTACTTCATGACCTACCTCATGCTTGTCAAAAAATGTCAACTTAGTACAATATGCAGATGATATTTGCATGTGGATGAATGTGTCCATGAAAAAGAAGTCACCAAAAAGAGAGATAAATTACTATAGAAAACTTATCAAATGGAATTAGATAAATTAAATAACTACTTGCTTGAAAATGGACTAACTCTATCAACTGAGAAAACCCATCTGGTTTTATTTAACAATGGTGCTGATCCACCCAATCTACCATCCCTCCATATTGGGTCTGATATTTTGGAATATAAACAAAGGGTAAAGTTTTTGGGGGTTTATATTACTTCTAAATTAAATTGGAATTATCACATTGAATACTTGTTATCTAAAGCAAGAAAAACTTTAATTTTTTTGAAAGTTATCAGTAAGCAGTACTGGAGCCAGATGTCAGAGTACTAAAACATCTAGCGATAAGTCTTGTTCGCTCTAGGCTTACGTATGGTCAAGAAGCTTTTTTCACTGCTCCAAAATATCTGTTAAATATAATTACAAAGCGTGGATTGTAAAGCTTTTCGATTGGCCTTGGGGTTCCTTTCCATACATCAACAATAGCAACATATAGAGAGGTAGGAGTACTTCCTTTAAATGAATGCCGTCAGCTTGCCATCGCTAAATATTTGCTAAAAGGCTCTTTAAGTGAAAACAATGTTGAAAATGAAATTGGCTTAAGGTCAGATGTTGATTTCCCAAAACGAGCCAAAAACTATCATGTCTTAAAACAATAAAAACTGAAACTCTAGATACTTTTCAACAATCAGAAATAGGATTAGAAGATATGGTGAAATGTAGTATCCATGTAGTGCTATCCCTCCCGTGGAATTACAAAAAGGACATTTTGACATTAATTATACTGATGCAAAGAAAAGTGAGAATATAAATTTTATTGGCACAATTGCGAATGAGCATTTATTTCTCAATTATCCAAATCATCTCAAAGTTTATACCGATGGTTCAGTTCTAGAAAATCATGGAGCTGGTGCTGCTTTCACTATCCCCAACTTAAAGGTCAAAAGAGGTTATTACATTGGAAAGCACAGATCTATATTTACAGCTGAATTAACTGCTATTCTTATGGCTTTGCATTATTTGCTTGATTTTCCGAAAACTGTGACTCAAATTCTTTTTTGTGTCGATTCAAAATCAGTGTTGTATGCCTTAAGCAATTCAAATTCTAGTGTGAGAAAAGATTTGATTTTTGAGATTAATCATTTGGTGCATTTCCTTTCTAAGAGGTAGTAATCTTACCTTTCTTTGGGTGCCTTCACACAGTGGAATACCTTTCAATGAATCCGTAGATAAACTAGCTAAAACTCTGCAGATTATACAAATGAAGCATATAATTTGAAGATCCCATTATCATTGAAAGAAGGTTATAGCCTACTGCAGAATGCTTGCTGGAAGCATTTTTAGAAAAAAACAAAAGATGTTGGCCACTCATCACCTGCTGACCACCAAACGAGTTTTGAAGATGTTTTTATATCTAAGTATGGTCAATTATCTAACCTAAGACTTTTAACTTCCCTTGCATATAGATTCAAACTTAATGCTTTTAAGACCAAATTCACTTCCAACACCACATGCGTGTGTGGTGGGAAAATTTCTAATGAACATATACTTTTCCACTGTAGAAAAATGAAAACCTATCTGCCTACTTTTTCGGAAAAGTCCCTGAAGGAGGTTTTAGTAAAAACCCCTTTTGATTTGTGACATTGTTTTAGGACTTGTTCAGAGTACCATTTTTTAGATTCCTTTAATAATTCTACTTTCACACGTTAAATGTTAGTATCCTGTTACCTTCAGCGTTCATCTGATGTTTTTAAAAATGTTATTCTAGTTATGTTATAGGTTGCAATTTTTATTCACGTTAACATTTTTTTTTTTCTTCCGATTTCCATCCCAATCCTCCTTTTTTTCTTTTTCCCTTTTTTCATTTTATACTTCTTCATCTTTTTCTCTCTCACTGTTTCTCTATCTCTTTATCTCCTTCAGTTGCCTGTGTATCCCCCCCCCTCCCCCTCCCTTCCTCCCTTTACTACCCTGTTTATTTATTTATTTTTTGGTTGTCTAAAATCTAGGATCATTCTTAGCGAAAAGACGTTAAACTGAAGAACAACACACGCACATACAGTTTGGCAGTCAGTGCTTGTATTTTTCCTGACCAAATTGCAGGTATGAAGATTAAGTGTACATTGAACTCGAATTCGAATCAGCAATGTATACATCATCAACAGCATTACTTTGAATTAAAACTTCCTTCCCATTGCCCCCCCCCCCCCCCCCCCCCCACCCCCCGCTCTTTATCGTCGTTTCAGAGAATTTATTTTATCTACATATTTCATGCCCAAATAAATCACTGCATTGTCATGCTTATGTAGTCAGAATGTGGTATACTAGACCAATGGACTGCATATGCTAACGTATCAATGGTTTAAGGTTCTAAACAAATCGCAGAGACACAACCAAGCACTTAAGAGAGTGTATATGTGGTTAGCACTACCAGAGGAGACACTGCGCCACATGGAGCCCCTGCAACGACATTCTGCACGGCAGGAGGCCACAAACATGGTCTGGCACGGGGTTGATATCAAGGGCTTGGAGGAATGATTTACTGGATGGTGTGGATGTCTGGAATTACACAGCAGACCGTCTGGGGAATTGTACGAACTAACCACATGTTCAACCGTATGTTTGCCCTGGTGAACCGGCCAGATCATTTTCTTGATTTGCAGTAAGCTACTTGTAAATTAGTATGTAGTCAGCTGCTACTACAACTTCGTTTTAGTTTGTTTGGCTTTTCTCGTCTTTTGTTTCTCTTCTTTTAACCCAACAAACACTGCATCATGTTTAAAGTCAATTACAGAACAGGCTTCTTGACAACTTTTAATAAACATCTCTTCAGACACACACACACACACACACACACACACACACACACACACACACACACACACACATACAAACAAACACACACACACACACACACACACACACACACACACACACATACGCACACACACACACACACACACACACACACACACACACACACACACACACACACACACGCACACACACATTCCCAAAGCCGCCTCTCTATATGACATCTTAGGTGTATTCCCCATCACTGATACTCCCCTTGCCATACATGCACACACCTTTCAGACCCTGTCCCTGTTTTCGAGAACTTTCAGATCAGTTGCACGTTGGAGAGGGGGAGGGGGCGGGTGTTAATCCTCTACCTTTTCTCTGCTCCAACACTTATAGAGACTGCAGAATGCTGGGACACCTCCCTAAACTGGATCTGGCTTGTCAGGTTATGCTCCTTACGAGTGTTACAGAGGATTTGTGGATGAAAAAAATATTGAATCTGTAACACTGCTAAAATAACGAAATAATGAAGCTGGACCTGAACTTCTCCACGATCAACGACGTTTACATTGACAAAGGATGCTTGAATCAAAACATCTGAATGAAGGAGGTTGGGCCAGAACTTCAGCTGATGGAAACGTTGTATTTAAACTTCGTCTGAATGAACCATGCTGGATTTATGTCCTTGATCCCCCTTCTAATGGTAATCCAGCTCCTTCAAACACAATCACTGTTAGGTTTGTGCTGTTACAGCCCCACACAGACAATGAAAAACAGGGAGCAATTAGTGTCAGGTGGTCATGACGCAATGCACCAAAAGAGACATTGCGCTTCTGCTGGATCGCTTTGGTAGAGTCCATATGCTGCTTTTTGATCCAATATACGCAGGACACCATGTATTCAGCGTCACGTTCATGATAATAACTATCCAGCATCCTTTTCAGGACAGTGTCCTGACGTCCATCTAAAGAACTAGTCATTCATTAAGACTATCAAACTCACCATGGGCATGGACGAGGAGTTGAAATAAAAACTGAGGTCATCATGAGCAACACTCACTGCAACGCATCAGCTGAATGGTGAAAAAACTGTTTTTCTGCCATAATTGTCCATTAATATCGAAAACATTTCAGCCAATTCAGCCAGTTTGGTCTGATGGTTAATATTACAGGCGTGATTGTACTTTCGATACCCCTCAGTTGCAAGACATGGAATGTCATGGTTACCGCCTGCTCTTACACAAAGCTGAACTTGCTATGGACTCAAAAGGGAACACTGAATCTACACAGTCCGGCTTCACCATTCAGCTGATGCGTTGCAGTGAGTTGTGCTCAAATGTCCTAACCTACACTGCAGGTGTTTGTATTTCTAAGGCATGGTTCTAGAGGGAAGCAAAGAGTACAGCCCTGCCCTGTAGTCTGTGACCACGATGGGACTGTCTAGCATCATCTCCATCATCCTCATTGTCATTGATCATCATCTCAAGATGAACATTTGTTGTGATTCTTGTCTTCTGTTGTCTCATGGTGACCTCAGTTTTTATTTCAACTCCTCGTCCATGCCCATGGTGAGTTTGCTCACCCCCTCCCACACTCTGCGGGCGCACAAGCACATACTCAAGCCCATTTACACAACCCCGTGCCCGAACACACCCATTGATGCATTTGTTGTCTTGCTTTTGGTCTTTCCTCATGACTTCCTTGTAGACCCCCCCCCCCCCCCCCCCCCCCCCCCCCCCCCTTTTTTTTTTTTTTTTTTTTTTGTTTGTTTGTTTTTTGTTTTCTCTCTCTACACAGGGATCTTTTTAGGGAAGAGGTTACTCGTGAGACTACGTAAATTCACTTCTTTTTTCTCCCCGTTCCGCCCCTTCCCACCCACCCCCCACCCCCTTCCCTTCCCTTCCCCTTCCCCAATCTTCCCCATTCCTTTCTCCCTTTCTCGGTGTGTGCACTCCTGCAGCGCCCTTGCATTTTTTTCTCGCCTTTCAGTTCAAGGACAACTCTGTGGAGATGTACGGATCATCTTCTGAAAAAGGGGGGGGGGGGGGGAGGGGGGTAGGTGAAATCTAACCTCATTGGTATCGACTGCACACACACACACACACACACACACACACACACCACACACACACACACACGCACACACACACACACACACACACACACACACACGCACACACACAAAAAAAAGGACATCTACATTTGTAGCTGTCCTATATTGTATAATGCAGAACACTTGTGGTTCATTTAATCTACTACTATATGAAAAAATAATAATAATGTTTGTCCATGGTGACACTGGGACATATTTGGCGACTGTGCTACGCATTATTAAGGGTAAAAGTTCCATTGGCCGTATGGGCCATGAAGTGTCAGTGTTCATGATATGCAGGGCATGGAATGATAAAAGCTGAGCCCATCCATCTCCTTCCACTGCCTCTAAACTTCCCTGAACTGAATCAGGTACCAGTGTACTACTGGATGGACAGAGAGTGGTTTTGAAGCAGAACAAATCCCACCTCACAAAGTAGTTCGAACTCCCGACCGTCAAACCTGCAGGCAAATGCTTTAACCATTTGATCACCGGCCCTTCTGTCATTGGTTAATGATTGATTGTGACACTCGTATTACCCATGTTGATATCTGGATGTCGGGTTTGATAATTGTCCGCTGTGCATCCTTCAAGACATAATGAAGAACTGTTTGTTATTTGCCGATATCTGGTTTCATAGAACATTTATATCAGCATCTCATTTACAGAAGTATCCACGTGCGTTATGTGGATGAAGATGACACTTTAATATCCTGAAGTGCATTAATAATTATTGCCATTTATTCACCACTGATCATTCAAACTGATTAATATCTTACAACAATAGACAGCTTAACACATTCAATATAGTCAACATTCGTCGTGGATGATTTGTATATATGTGTATATTCTGGTTATTGTTCTCTTAATCTAACATTGCAGTTGTCTGCAAATGTATGAGTAATTGTTGAAATAATATTTTGAGAACTTGAAGCGATTGTGTGTGTATCATTGATACAAACCTGTGTGAATCCATGATCTTCTGATTTCTCTCCTAGCCAGATGATAATCACAGATGATGGCCGTACCAATGTGTTTCTTTTCTCATGTTATTACAGCAGATCTTCCAACACTCCAGTGTACTTCTTCATGATTGGGTGTACTTGTTCATTGGTAATATAACATCTGATGTGTGCATTAACAGCTCATTTCCGTGGCTTGGTTTTTTCTTTACAGATCCACCGCCATGGTCCATGTCTCACACGCATACATGAAGATCTGTCTATCCATCTGTCTGTCTATTTAGCTATCTATCTATTTATTTATTTCAGTGTGTATATCTATCTATCTGTCTATCTTTCTTTCTATCTGTCTGTCTGTTTGTCTGTCTGTCTATGTATTTTTCAACCAGTCTATCTATTCATCTGTCGATCTATTTATCAAAACAAATCTCTCTCTCTCTCTCTCTCTCGCTCTCGCTCTCTCTCTCTCTCTCTCTCTCTCTCTCTCTCTCAGTCGTCCTCTCTCCACCAGCTGACACGGACATCGAGCCTGTCTATGAAAACCTCCTGGCAGATTTTAGTACAAGTGTCGTTAAAAGTTATGTTGCCTGTCTGACCGAAAGATCTGTCCAGAGACGATTGAGAGACAAGAGCAGGAACAAATTATTTTTAAAATCGCTCTTGTTCGTTTCACTGGATCAGACACATTTCTCTGTGAATCGGACGATCTGCTGTTAGAGGTTCCGTGCACTCCAGATGACAGTGATTGTTCGTTCTGGTTTGTGAAGCAAGATGACAGACACATGTAGACAGAGGAGCTGACAAAACTGGCCAGTCTCCGCCGAGGAAAACGTGTCAGCACAACACAACACGCTGACATCCAGGCACGTGCTGCACGGACGCTGGAGACGCTACACGGCCTGATCCTGTTCTACCTGGGATGACAGCCTGGGGTTCCAGACTCGCGCCTCAGACGGAATCATCGTAACCAGTGCCTTACCAATGACATGAAATATGTCAGAACTGTGTTTAGAAAAAGGACAAGTTTGCCATGGTTTCCATGTCAGTCGAACATTACCGAGTTTATTTCTATCATGGTGGATCGAATCGAATTGCTAAGGAAGCTGCACTGCTTTAAAACAATACATCATTTCGTTCGTTCGTTTCTCTCTCAGTGCAATACCTCTTGTGTTTCACTGACATGTTTTTTCCTTCTGTAGAGGTTTCAGTCTGGACTGTGCTGATGCTGTCTTTGCTTTGTCCATCATCAGTAACACCAGTTGTCATAGTTGTGTTGTGGCTGGCCATCAATTCGGTTTCACAGTGCTGATTTCAATTCTTAATCTATTTTTAACGCATCATCCAGTCTTTTAACATGCTCTGCAAATTCTTGTTCACAGCATGTCAGGCACCAGATGTCATTTGCAAAGCGAAGGTTCTTGAATGCCGACTGTGCCGACATGCACCACAGTCTTGATGAGTACAGGAATGTTAGGAAAAGTGTGGGAGATAGAAGACAGCCTTGAAGTACTATAACTAATGTGTAGAACCACACCTCAATACCATCCTGTATGAATACACATTAGTGATTTGGAGGATACCTGCTGGGTAGTGTTCATTAGCTTTTGTCTGGAGTTTAATTCTTCACTATGGGCCCATACCCTGCCTGTCTGACAATTTAAAAACATCCCTGAAGTTACGAAGTCGTGGAAGAAATCATTGTTTTGCTAGAGGCTTTATTCTCTTTGAAACATTGCTTGGGTATAAAATCTCGTTGATTGTGTTTTGGGCCTTTGCAGAATGCAACAAACATTGCGCAGGTGTAAGATCTTTTGGATTGTGTTTTTCGCTTTTGCAGATTCCAGCTTGTTCTTCAGTAACAACAGTATCTGCTTTAGAATGCAGTCTGTTTGAGAATTAGTTTGCAGGCACGGTTGATGAATCCTGTGACTGTTTTAGAGTTGGGTGTTTCTTCTCATGGGAAAGGTTACCATGAATACTTGAGTCCATGGTGTGTGCTTTTAGTTAGTGCCCACGTGTTGTTACTGATTGCAGGTAGTGAATCAATCAGTGCCTCTCCATCCTGTTTAAAGAGTTCTGCAGGGATGTTGTCAACGCCTGCAGACTTACGACATTTCAGCTTCTTCACTGCTGTTGCTGCTGTTGCTGCTGCTGCTGCATCTGTGTGTGTGTGTGTGTGTGTGTGTGGTGTGTGTGTGTGTGTGTGTGTGTGTGTGTGTGAGAGAGACACTTTTACATTTCTTGTAAATAGAATACACAGAGATGAAACACAAAGAGATAGTTTGAACCATTAAGTTTCTGATTCACCTTCTTTCAATGTGCAATCTGGTTCATCTTTGACATGGCCAACACCAGTGTTATTTAAAAATGAGTAGAAGTCAGTGAAGAAATCGTTTTAGAACGAGACTTCCCACCAAAGAAAGCACATATTATTTCTGGCTGGAAGAAAAAGCTATCGGCATTTTTATTCTGGGTTTCTGACAGACAGGGTGAGTAACAGAGACAAACCTTATTTCAACTCTCTATATTTCAAACAAAACAAAAGCCGCAGTCACTTGGATCAAAGTCGTGGACTTTGTTCCCCCAGCACTCCCTGACAAGAAAAAGATGTGTAAAATAAAGTATTGTAGCTAAAGATGCTTCAAGGCCTTCCGATTTCTGACGACAGATAAGAGAAGACATCAGCTGAGTTACAGAAGTTTCCTTTTTCTTGGTGTAATTTATCAACTGAATTTAATAGTGTTATAATACATCTCAATTAGCTTACCAAAAATGCAAATACACACACATGTGTGAAATACACAAAAAAAAATTAGATTCACTTATACAAGCGTACACATTCTACACGTCTCTAAGTGTTACTCATGTATCTGTGTTCATTAACCTTAACAGCTGAGTGTTTTCCGATTCTAGCACGTAACTTTAGCACTTGTAGCAATTTCTTTTCTCGCGTTTGACGTTGCAATTGTGTATGCACGGTCAAAATGTACAGCAATGGGTTGAGAGCAGAGTTTAAGGGTAACATGAATATAACCATGGTATCATGGATCTTAACAAAATCATCAACACCACAAGAACTTACCATCATCGTCACTCCGAAAACAAACCAACAAAAAGCATCTATGACAGCCACCTCTCTTGTAACATGGGCCGACGAATACACTAACTGGTGTGTGGGGTTGAGTGTTACCCTGTATTTTGGTGTTCGCCAGAAGATGATGCCTTGACCAGTTCCTATCATCAAAGACATAACAAAATTGATTGCCACAATGACTGTAAACCATGTGAATCTTTGCCGTGAATGATAGTGATCAACTGAAGCCAGACGACACAGACCTGACTGGCCCTGAAGGCCCCAGTGTGACAGTCCAGGGAGAGAAATGGAACTGATGCCAAAGCACGCCAATGATCCACACTACTGTACAAACTACGGCTGTTAAACATTGGTTGAACCTCCACAGATCATTAAAGAAACAATAGACAATAGCGTGATACAAAGTGGTGAGCCAGATAATCATTGGTGACACTGAGCCAGACAAAAAGGAAAAGAAAGCCAGCCAGTCTGGCACATTATGCTGTCAGTCCATGCTTTTTCCATCTGCATGTATATTCCACGAAATAGGAGGTCTGTTAGCACACAAGAACGATGACGTGGCATCCCATACAGATATCAGCAAACTGCAAATGGGTAATAGCCATCATAAAACTGCTTCCAGTCATATTCTTCACTGTGGAATAAACTAGAAAGCAGGCAACATATCCTGCCACAGTGGACACAGCAATCAGCTGAAAGAGGACTCTGTACAGTTTCATTTGGCAGAAGTGATGTGCACGATGGAAGAGCAATGATAGGGGCAAAGCAGTTTCCTTCATCCAAGTGTTTAGGAAGTACATTCTTGCAGCAAATTCTGTAGTTCGATGAATAGATACGTTGTAATTTATCTGATCTTAACAACAGATCCAGTGGAAAATTGCCAAAGATATTCCCCCTTAAATCCAGTTCTCGGATTTTTGGCATATTTGGCAAAGTTGTCCGATGAACCGTTTCAATACCACAATATGAGGTATTGACCCCCTCCATCTGAGAAGAGTAGATGGATGTATTATTATTATCAAGAATATTGACATGCGTTTTTTGACACGTCCACCCCAGCTCAGTGAATAAACAATTAGCTTTGTGGTTTTACCTGTTATGTTGCTGAGAGGATTGTTTTCTATGGCAAGAAATCTTAGATTCGGTTAGCTGAAGGAAAACAGCCATGTCGAGGATTTTAACATTGTTCTGAGCAAGATCAAGATACTTCAGATTAAAAAAGTGTAACGTGTGAAATATTGTTAATCAAACACTGCGATAAAATCAAAGCAATAAGATGGAATATTTGTCCTAAAATCAGTTAGAGACATGTTTGAGCCTGTTGCATTAACGTATCTCAAAAGAGGAAAGTGACCAGAAAGGAACGGTTGTGGACATAGTAAAACATGACCTTGACACTGACATCCTTCTGGGCAGCTCGTGTCACACATCAGTTCATCATCACGCTGTGGGCACTGACCCCATCCATCGCACAGATGATTTCCATGCACACAGATGCTGGAAGCACGACACTGGTAGAAAACCAGGGCACATGTATGTCTCACACACATGCTCGTCCTCTCCATGAATGCAATCAAAGAATCCATTACATCTGGTGTAGACAGGCAGACAGTACAGCCACTCAGAGGAAACATGGGTATTGAGCATGAGGACACAACTCCTCAGTTTTCATCAAACTGTTGAGTGAAGTAACCTGTCCCATCTAGATCCACGTAAAACTGTTGTGTAATGTCCTCTTCCTCTTTGACCGGGGCATGGTAGCTGGCATCATCAGAACATCCAACCTCATCAGAATCGTCCACACAATCTGTGTATTGATTGCAGTATTGACTGAGTAACACACACTGACCGTTCAAGCACAGAAAACCAGCACATGAAAATTCACAGAATGACTCATCGCTTCCATCGGGACAATCCTGTCTGAAGTCACACAGTAAAGTGTGATGCACTGTTGTCATGTCGTCATCACATCTAAATGGGATGTAGGTGAATGGTCCTCCATCAAACGACATGTCTTCAAGTTGCGTACAACTAACGTTCAACAATGTATAGGTTTTTGAATCCATCTCTTTCACACAGTCGCTCTTGGCGTCACACGATAGAAAATGATGTGCAGCAACACGTGTAGGGGAAATAGAAATGCTGTTGTGTGTGCATACAGATACATTCAGAGGAGCCCTGCATGAGCCAACACTATGGGTGAATGAAAGACACCGTTCGACTTTAATTCTAGTTCGCACATTATCCCAAAAGCCATCAGCAGGATACAACAACTGCAAATGAATCCCACATAATCTGTGGCATAGGCAGTATGGAAAACTCCTTAAAGGAACATAATGATGAAAAGTCATTGAAAGTAAAAAATGTCATGATGGAAATAGAAGTGATTCATGTTATAAATCAAAGTGGTGTCAAACCATGCACGGAATTTGCTATATGAAAACGGCACAGAATGCCAACCTGACCTTAGACCAATGGCTGCTCTAAATCTGATATAGTTTGACAATGCACGTCGGAAATCTAACTTTTTCCTCTTGGTTTTCACATCTGCTAGTTTTTCACCCACATTATGGCACTCAGTGTAAGAAAATACAATGGGAATGTTTCGATCGAATATGATCAATTTGAAAACACTTGTTTCGTGATTCCACCAGCCCCTTTGCATCTTCATTACTGAAAGGACAGTCCCCTGTTTCGTCCCGTCTGTCGTGACATTCTGGGCGCTGGTTACAGTGCAGGTGATGTTGGAAATCAGAATACCATGGCACAGAACAGTTGAATAGACCACTGGGCAGTTTCACAGGCCCTTTGTGCGTAGGAAGTACAGACAGGAACAGTATCATACCAGCATTATAAGCTATTAAACCAGTAAACTCAATTTGAAGCTTTGAAGTGTTGATAATGGTAGCTGATAGACAACATGTACGGCATACTCTTTCACTCGTTTTGAAAGCTGTGTTTGGGTCTAAGTAGTTCAGTTCTATGTAGGGACACATTACTGTTTCTAAAAGAGATTCGTTGAAAATGCATAATGAATGTCATACTTCTTCTGAAATCTTTGGTATAATGCAGTTGTTTTCTATCATTCCCTATCACATATGGAGTGATCAAATATGTCGAGTGATCCATTAATGGTTTCACAATGAAATCAAACTGTGTTTATCAACTCTATATTTACTACAATCAGAGGATTCCCAATGTCTACTATCCACATTTTGTTTGAAGGTGCGTCGATAAAACTGTCCTCCATGTCATGAAAATAGCATTCTAAAAGAAAACTCATCAGCCTCGCCTCTTAGATGTACTTCAGTTTTCCAGTGCCTGGAATCACAGTCATGTGATAGTCGTTGTATACGAGCACGCACATATCTACCCTGGGGTACTTGCACATGCAGTACTTACAGAAAGGAGTGACATGGCCGCAACACCCGTATATGACACCCTGGTGAACAGGAGACGGTAATGAGTATCTTCCACAACCAGATGCATTGGCCTGTAGGAATATGATATCCATGCTGTTTTGACTCAGGAGATATTCACACCTGGACAAATATCCATGATCCTCTGTTGACCAGAGTTATGGTAAGGTGTTCAGCGTTACAGCTTCTTTGATGTAGCGATATGTTGACATAGACAAAGAGGATAAAACACCTAAATTGCCAAGTGGGCATTGTAATGGCAAGGAGACAGTCAGGTGACACTATGGCTGTGTGGTCAGATGTAGTGTAGGCAGACACTCCATTACAAAAATCCTCAAAACCATGTGTTGCTGGATATATTGTACACCATGAGTAGATCTTAATTTCAGACCATTTCGTCATGGTTTCTAATGTCTGCAGTGCTGTCTGACAAGCACATAAACGAATCAATGGACACAATACCAAAAGCGACATTCAATCAAAATCAATGAAAGAGATTCTAAGTTTTCACCAAAACTCTAATAGTAAACTAAACAGTCACACATCCACATGATGAGACAACGTGCATCCAAGTTGAAGGTTTAAAAGAGGGTGACTGCAGGCGGAAATACAACTAAAGAAACAAAAAACTACACAAATCCCAAAACAAAGAAAAAGATGCGTTGTTTTCAACCGAAACTTTAAAAACATACACAATCACATACCCACAACTGTGAGACATTGACTGGTTGATGTGAAGATTTCTAAGTGGAGAGAATGCAGGTGGAAAGATAAACCACAATGCAGGAATTACACAAACACAAAACAAAGATAAAAATATTCAGTTTTCACCCAAACTTTAAATACACAAACAATACACACATCCACATTGACTGGTGATGTGATGCTTAAAAGTGGACTGACTGCAGGCGAGAACTGAAACATGGGCAACAACAGGATCACTGGGCTGCAAAATGAAAAAAACAAATAAATTAGAAAATATAAACACAACACGTTTCGACCTTTGGGTTTTTCTTCAGAACCGGATTATCAAACAATGAAACAAAAGACTAAAAGACAGTCATTTGTATGTTTAATCTGGGTGCAAAATTCTGTCTAAGGTAAAACAACCATGTATTTAGAATAGGAGGGTAGAGGTTGAAGGAAAGAAGGCACAGTTTAAGTTGACAATGATACGAATCATAATAACATAACGAAATATGATAATGATAATAACAACAATAATTAATAACAGCGTTCATATAATCATCATCATCATCATCATCATCATCATCAATCACCATTATCATAATGATATCACTAATGATAAATAGAATGACACTAGTAATAAGATAATAATAATAATAATATAATAACTGGTAATAACATAAAACATAGTATTACTATAATATGATTTTAATAATGATAATGATATTAGTAATAATACAAAATGATTACGATAATGGTAATGTCACTGTATAAGACAGCAGACAGGGATATATGTATGAATATACCCCCAAAACCCCCAGCCTTATAACCACCCCTCCCCCTTTTACATGAGAGTACGAACACAGACGGCACACACACAGACAAAGGAAACTATGGTGCACAAACAGAAGGCTTTATTGGCATTCACACATGCAGTCTCACCAAACAGAATAGCAGATGAAAAAAACACCGAGATCTTCCACATCCAGCATACCCACGCAGTTCTCCCCAAACGAAAAAAAAAAAAAACGAAGCAAAAAGGAATCCAACATATACTAATGACACCAATGCGCGACCATCACAACTTGCCCATTATGGCATACATGGTGCACGCAGGCGCTGCGCATTCACATGTAAGGACCTTCCCTCAAGAGGCACACACACCTCTCAGCCCACTGAAGGCCAATACCAGAAGGAACAGGATGAGGAACACCATCACCTGGTTAATAACGGCTGAAAAATCAAACAGGGTGGATATTCCTCCGAAACAGAGATGCCCACGTGACTGCTTCAGCTTACACCCCTCTTCCACAACT
>JADBJO010033392.1:0-14642 GCA_016801955.1 Conus betulinus
CCTCATGATAGTCGTAGTACTTTGTTCCACGGCAGTCTTTGATGAGACATATGTTTTGATTTACTCAAATGCATTTTACAGTTGATTCTTAAGACTTCGTCTTTGGCGTCAGCCTTTTTTCTATCAGAATGGCTGCGTGTCTCAAGTTTCATGACTTGTCGACTATCAAACGCATGTGTTCATGATTTTTCTCAATAAATCTGGGTTCTTTTAAGTTGAATAGCTTAGAAATCGGTTGCATTAACAGCGTCGCTTGGGTAACCGTAACATTTCATGCACATTTCTTTTCACATATCATGCTACTCTTTCAAAAGTGCGGGCCAGGCGTTACCGAACATTAAAAGAGATTCCCCTGCTGTGTCCATTTGAATGATAATCGATTGTCTCGGTTTTTTCCGTTTTCATTGTCTTGAATGTTGTTTTGTCTTGCCTGAAGAGAGACCAAAGGTCGCAAACGACGCGTCGGTTTATTGTTGTGATTTGTCCGTCTCTTTCGTTCAGTGGAACAGTAAAATCTTCCTGTACGCTTGTTTCATTTTTCCGCCTGAGTCCACCTCCCTTTGCCACTAGGAGTTGACAAGGCAAATCTGCCCTCTGCTGCACTGCATGTGGAGTGCTTGGAACACGATTGCATCTACGCCATACTGCCCAGAAGTTTTACAAGATCTTAAGTAGGCATTCTTCACAAGAAGACTTAGCTTTATTGTTCATCTCTCTCTCTCCTGCCCTCTCTCTCCCCTCTTCGCTCTTCCTCCCTCCACTCTCTCTTCTCTCCATCTCTCTCTCCTCTCCTCTCCTCTCCTCTCCCTCCTCTCACTGCTCTCTCTCTCTCGTGCTTCCACCAACAGCAGTGATCTGTTCTGGTTCATTTAAGTGCATGCGGTCAGAAATCCTGTCCTGTTTTCATACTGTACCACCGTGGCAGCGTCATCTGTCTGTTTCATTCAACACTGTACCGATTGCAGCGGTTTCATCCCGTCCTGTTTCACACTGTACCTTGTGCAGGCTGTCTCTTGCCTGTTTCCACACTGTACCCGAAGTGCCTGATCGGTCAGTCCTCTCTGTATTTACACTTGTGCTGCGTGCAGCGGTTCAGTCCGCTGTTTTCGACATTCTGTACTTACGAGTGCAAGCGGTCAGTCCTGTCTGGTTTTACAGCACTGTCACCGAGGCCATCTGTAAAGTTCTGCTGTCACTTATTAAACACTGACAGTCCCGCTGCTTCCCATCCCACTGTACGCTCCACCATCAAGAAAGCGGTCAATTCGCCACCTTTACAGATGTGCAATCGGTCAGTTCCGTACTGGCTTTACAGCATACTGATGATCATCCATCTGGTAAGTGTTCAGTCTGTCCCCGGCTGCACCCCTTAGCAACACAGTGGTCAATTTTGTCCTGCCGCACATTGAACAGCTGTCAGTTCTGTTCTGCTTTCGCATCTGCAGTTAGTCCGTTTGTCCACTTCAGATGTACACAGTGGACTGCTTCATATCGTGTCACGCCCAGGAATTCTACTGTACATTTGCTATATTCTCGACCCATGTGGGTTACTTTGTTGATTTATTATACAAGATAACCGCTCAAGTTGCGCGCCTGTGCACCCCAGTGGCAAATATGGTTGACGGGCAACACCCTTCGATTGAAGTGAACAAGGAGAGCTGCACAGGCGTGTGTGAACTCCAAGGGGGTGAGGAACTGCTCCATGTGCCTCGTCCATCTAGACCAGGGTCAGGGAAGTGCTTAAATTAATAAGGGCTCGAGAGATTTCAGATTTTCGAGGTTAGCCTACGGGGGGGGGGGGGGTGGCGGGGCGCGCACGCCGCATGTGTGTGGGTGGGTGGTGTGTGTGTGGTGTGGTGTGGTGTGTATGTGTGTTGTGTGTGTGTGTGTGTGGTGTTGTGTGTGTGTGTGTGTGGTGTGCGTGTGTTGTGTGTTCGTGCTTGCGTGTGTATTGTGCGGTGTGTGTGTATGTGTGAGTGTGTGTGTGTTGTGTGTGTGTGTGTGTGGTGTGTGTGTGTGTGTGTGTGTCCTGTCCTGTCTGTTGTTGTCTGTCTGTGTGAATGTTGTCGGTGTTTTTTCGACAGATATACGCAGGGAGTGAAGAGGAACAATGCTACATCTTCAATCTTTTAGTGGAAGGTCATATAGTGGAGCCAAGAAAGAGTGTGTCGAAGAAGCGCTGGCTACGTTGGTCAGGTCTGGAAACTGCTGATGAGGTGAAGGCCTTTCTTTGGAACTCATTAAATATGCCCCTAGAGTATTATTGTGTTGGGGTTTCTCTTGTGTGGGTTGGGTTTACGAAAGTGGAGTTACGGCGACTGAGGGCATCCATGAATGCAATGTAAGAGTCCATGTTATTTATATCAATATTAGCTCCTATATTGTGGGACTTCTTAGTAAACATTCAAATGCTTGCTTTGCTTTGTGACAATTTAAAACATCCATATGGTTAACACAATCAGTTTAGTTGATGGTTTAAGAGGATTTTTTCACCGTTGCTGTGATGATTTTTTTTTGTTTCCGTCGAAATGAAGAGTTGTGTGCTTATTTTTAAGCTAGATAGTGACATGATATACAATATCCTGTAAATATTTGTGCTAAAAGGAAGTATCCATGTTCTACATTATTTTTTTTCAGAAAACATAGGGAGAAGACAAGAAGAAGAAGAAGAGAAAGAAAGAAGAAGATGATGAAAATGAATGAAGATGCATGATGAAGATGAATGATGATGATAAAGAAACGAAATGAAAATACCGATGGTCAATAAAGTTTTGTGGTCTGATTTTTTTTCATCTTCCTCTTATTCCCCAAAGCTTTAACTTATAAGTCCTTCTGTTTTGTCATAGTGGCTGTGTTTTTTACTAATTCACGAAAAGTTTTCATTCTCAAAAAATACTCTCCTCTCTATCTCTCTCTCCTCTCCTCTCTCTCTCTCTCCTCCTCCTCGTCTCCATCCTCTCCTCCGATACACCTCCCCCATCCTCCCTCCTCCTCCCCCCTCCTCCTCTCTCCCCTCCTCTCCCCCCCGTCCCCCTCCCCTCTCTCTCCCTCTCTCTCCTCTCCCTCTCTCTCCACCCCTCCTGACCCTCTCCCTCCACCCCCCCACCTCCTCTCCCCCCCTCTCTCCCTCTCCCCCCCGCCTCCCTGCTCCTGCAGAGCCCCGCCACCTCCCACCCCTCCTACGCCTCCTCGCCCCACCTCTCTCTTCTTTTCCGCTCCCTCTGTTCTCCCTTTCTCTCATCCTCTCTCCTCCGGCTCTCTCTCCTCACACTGCGTCTTGCTTTTTTTAACTGACTGTTTGTGTTGTGTGTGTTAAAAGTGCTAGGGATACGGTTGATTTGTCAATCACAAAATGTTCCAAGAAACATCTAAAAGAAGAAAAAGAAGAGATGAAGAAAGCAGAGAGAGAGACAGAGAGAGAGATTCTAGAGAAGAGAGACAGAGACGGAGACAGACAGATAGACATGGACAGAGACAGAATCGGAAGAGACAGAGAGAGTAGAAAATAAGTTAAATGAAAAGAAAAAAATTCTTGTCACCAAACATTTGGCTACTTTCTTTCTTCTACATAATTATACAAAAGCTACAGCTGAAGCCACTAATTTCATAATACAAAAATGTCGCCATTGGAAAGTTTTCAATCATCAATGCAATTATTTCGCGCATCTAAACAAAAACAAAGAAACAAATAGAAAAAAGAAACAAACAGAAATTATATGAAAATTCAGGCATTTTTCATTGGCTGCTTGTCTACATATTTACCACAATATCAGCTTGCATAACATCATTCTCATAAACGTAAAATAGTCAGTTTTATCTTAATTTTACAACATAGAATGCATGTCATATTTGTGTAATATCCAAAATGGAAAACGGCCATCTGTTCCTTTTTCCTCACCATTTTCAAATAGCATTTAATTTCATGTAATCTCAAATTTGTTCAAATAGCATTTAATTTCATGTAATCTCAATTTGTTCTTGGAGAGGTTATACGACATTCATGATCTCTTTGACGTGTACATGTTTTAAACGTATTGTACGCTGTCGAGTCTTTTTTCTTTTCAGCGAAAACTACACTCATCAGTTTTACCTTGATGGTCTTTGCCTTTTCAACAAAAATGTGCCAAATTTCGCAGGAAATGGCAGTCAGGAAGATCATGAAATGACAGAAAACTGGAGAGAGAGAGAGAGAGAGAGAGAGAGAGAGAGAGAGAGAGAGAGAGAGAGAGAGAGAGAGAGAGAGAGAGAGTTACCTTACGTAGTGTTTTGTTTGTCTGTTTTCATTTGTTCGTGAAGTTTTTGTTTGTTTTGCTTTACTTTGTTTCATCACCTCAGTTCCGATAGTACGTTTGCAGGTACACATACACTTTACGCTGGGAGAGTGGTTCTGTGGTTTTTTTCTGCCCATAAAAGAAGAGAAACGTTATTTCCAAAACGTTGGGGGTCAATGTGGGGCATGGGGTTCCTTCGAAAAACAGCTTTGCAATATCCATCTGTGACTCAGACCGTAGCATTCTGTGTGAACTCCCTTCCCCTTCAGATCATCCCCACACTAGCACACCTGTCACGCTCCCTGTCCCAAGCAGCTCGAAATCATCGAATTTTGATCTTCACGTCTGTCCCCTGCAGCACGTGACTCACGACCTACTGGCCTGTGACATGAAGAGTCGGTGCGAGGGACTGAACAACGCTGAAACGTGGTACAGGGCGACTTGCAGGGAACTCCAGGGATTGACAGAGCTGTACTTTCATTGTCAGATGTCTGGAGAGTTTGTACCGTACAGTCTGGTGTGTGATTTTCGAGAGGATTGTTCTGATGGGCGTGATGAAAACTTCTGTCAACATGTGAAATGCAAAGAGTATATGATGGATTGTGGATTCAGACAGGTTTGTGTGTGTTTAGGTTTGCGAGAGCCTCTCGTGTACTCTTCCCATCTGTTTCAATAGATCCCATATCCTCTTGCAAAAAAAGGAAATCTCTTCCAGCTGCCGTGGTGAAGTAATTAGCATCGTGGACCCTGGCTGGGAGGTTGTGAGGTCGATTCCCATTGGAACCATATGGGATTTTTCAGCCCTCACTGGCTCCTACCCAGAGATGAGTTTGCTATGGTTGAGTTTGGAAGACTGGGACCACACAGTTGAGTTTCATGCACTAAAAGGATGCGTCTCTGAGAGCGTTGCTCAAATTTCCTGAACAACAACACCGCAAGTATCTGTCGGGCCTGGTTGACGCTGGAATATATCATGAAAGTAAGCGTAGAGTACAGCCCTGACATGCAGTTTCTGTCGGGATGGAAATCCATAGCATCATCTTCATTATCCTCATTCTCATCGATCAGCATTAGAAACAATCTCAAATTCTGTGGCCCTCAAAATACTTCAGCTGCCTGACTAGCCAGGTGTAGCTATGAGACAACATTTCTGTGGTCACCTTTACACTCAGTGATTTTCTGTTGTTCAGAATTTAGAATTTGTGTAAAACCTACTGTTAGGAAGGGTGGATGGAGGTGGAGATAAGGAGGGTAGAAGGAGTAGGACATGGGGAAGAGAGCGAGATGACACGTCAACTTAGCACCCAAACACCAGCTCGTTTGTTTTCCTCACTCTTTTGATTTTAAATCATGGGTGTATCGAACCAGCCATTCCAACCACCGACCTATTAAGACATAAACAATAATGATTCAAGCATGGGGTATTATATAAAAACATATACAGAAAAACATATCTTTGCAATCAATAATATAATCATATCATAATCATAACGTACAGAAAAAGGATCCCCGTTGCTAATGGCACGATCAACAACATAATTATTTCATTATCATAACATTAATGTTAAAACTCCCCGTTGCGAACGGCAGAAGTTACATACGGTCAAAAGCATGGATCATGATTTCATAGCAAAGAACAGTATTATAAGTAAACATACATATAAGCACACACAATCAAAATGGCGCTCCCCATTGCGAACGGCAGCAGGCAATGAACAATAAAAGAAATTAATTAACATCTAATTTTTCAACAGCAGTTACACAATTGTATGGAAATATCATATGCGTAGTGTCCACACATGATCAAACTCAGAAAGGACACATCTTGCACATTAACCAGCCAAATAAAGCTGTTTTTTTCTTTCTCAGCACACCCCCCCCCCCCCCTTCCCAGTACAGTGCGTGCTACTTTCGTTTCACCTGTTAGGCCTACACCCCGGCCCAACAATGGCTGTTGCTTTTCAGTCCTGCAATGGACCCATGGGTGTAAATATATTGAATAAGTGAACACTCACAGACTAACAGATGCAGCGACCGAATAAACAAACTGACTACCAGTGGCTTCTCGCGTACAAAATAGCACATGAACACACAAGCAATCGAGCAGCATTCAAGTAATTAAATGCCTAATTACTCAGCCAAGTAACCACGTAACCCTTCAGTCGCTCACATAATGAAACAATCGAAAAAACAGGTAAAACGCTTGTCTGTAACAAGTAGCAACCCAGACACACAGAGGATAATCGAACTACCTTCACTGGCTGTATCTTAATCATTTGCACAGGCTGCCGTGCGATTTCATCACTGTGACTTAACCCTATCCGTCTCGCCAGCAAACAAGGGCGACGTTTACAAGTCAGTTTGTCTAGTGTGAACACAAAGAACCAGCAGGGCGCGCGTTAAACTTTATCCACTAATCAATAAAAGACAGCAACGTCTGTAATCTATGTTTTCTGGCATCGATTTGATTATTGCTCACAAAATCTGTGATAACACTGAATAACTGTTTTTGATTTCATTCTTATTAAGCGCCAGTCCCTGCTTCAGTTGCAGTTATTTGACTAATTGATGGTGGAAATTTGGTATATCACATTTCCAGTTAATAAAAAAGTACAATAAAAAAATATAAGAATATGGAACTTTTAATGACCATTTACTGATGTTGTTTCACGAAGATAGTACTCTATCTGCTCTCATTCTAGGTAAAACATAGCCCAAACCAAGGCAAAAAACCATCAACATACCTTTACATTCACAAACACCTGAATAACAGAAGCAGCGTCATAGCCTTCACCACACTCTGCTCAGTGAAGAAATGATCTCAGAACCAGAACGCTGGGAGTATATAAGCCTTCCACCCCCCTTTGAACGAGATCTTTTTTTGAGGCCTGAGTCACAATGGAACACTAGAAGCATCTAAAGTGCCTAAGATCTGGCTTCCCTGGGGCTGCTCTTCAACCAACATTCTAGTCCCCAGGGCCCGACAACCAACGGGACCGACACCATGTAAGTGGGCTGGATCTGGAGAAGTGCAGAGGAAACAAACCCTTCTGACTTCATACCTAAGGCAAATCCAGCATCCTATCTGAGGATGTTTACCTATCTAAAATCTCAAGGCCACCTCAGCAAAGACAACACCAGCCATGGCTCCACTGTCTCCGGGGCTGTCCCCCCGGCCTATACTCAGTTTCCCAGACCAAACCATCCAGACCAGCCATGGGCAAATTGTCTGATGAGTGACCAGCCTCTTAACTGGCATTTCCAACCTACCAGCCAGGTTACCCCTCATTGCGATTCTATCCCGCATTTGAGGGGCTAACCACTACAAACTCTCTGTTTTCAAAGGTATGGCAGAATCGTATCCTTTACACTATTTTCAAATTTGTAATGTAAGACAGCTGGGCCATGGAAACTCACGTCTCACATCTCATGCTTCACGTTAACATATCATGCTCTGGGCCATAAGAGCTCGCGCCTCACTACTCACGCATGATAAAGACAGTTGTATTGAATTTTGTGTTGCTGACAAAATATGATATTAATTTTGTACAAGACAGGCTTGGAATGAAAACTAGGATGTCAGGAAGGAGACAATGTGTAAGTCGAGGTTGTCATTTTGGTAATACTACTGATAGGAATAATAATAATGGTAATGATGATGGTCAAAATATTTTTTGTAATAAATGTTTCCCTTCCTGATAGCTTCGTTTTTCATTGAAAGCCTATCTTGCAATGATTGGATGAAGATAAGTGATTGCCCATTCTACCCAGAGTTGAATTTGCTGCAGACTCAGTTGGGAAGACTGGGACCACACAGTCGAGTTTCATCCACTTAATGGATGCGTTTCTGAGAGTGTTGCTCAAATTTTCTGACCAACACTGCAGGTGTCTGTATTTCTCGGGCCTGGTTGACACACGGGATATATTATGAAAGGAAGCATAGAGTACAGCCCTGTCATGTAGTCTCAGACCGAAATTGAAGTCCGTAGTATCATCTTCATCATCTTCATTCTCATCAATCAGCATTAAAAAAAAAATGTCTCAAATTCTGTGGCCCTTCATGCCCTGCTGTCATGGTGACCTCAGTTTTTGATGTCCTCTCCACGTCTGTGGCTTTGATTTGGTTCCGTTGGGGTCACCGGTATCGGCGAGTCCATTGGGGCTGTCGTTGGACGGACATGGTGGTGCCCTCCGGAGGGAGAGCTCACTCACGCTGGCTCCACGACTAAGCAATTATGGTCATCAGTAGGGGGCTTAGTAGGTGGTGTCCTGCGTATGTTAGATCAGAACAGGCGCCACTGAACACCACCGAAGTGACTCGGCAGCAGTGGAGTGTTTCTCCAGTGGGTTGCCTCTTGATGACTTGGCATTGACTGCTCCCTGTGGATTGTCGGTGCTGGGGCTGCTGCGGGGCTGACCCGGTTGTGCCTGTGGATGGGGTGTCGGAATGAGCAGTGTGTGTGCACTGCCTCTGAGGTGACGCAGAGGTTGGGACAGCAAAAAAAAAAATAATGAGACCTGAGACGTGAGGCATGAGTTTTTTATGGCCCAGCTACCTTAGGGATTTACTGTTTTGTGCATGACACCAGTTCTTGCTTGTCGTCTGTTCAGTGTATAGGTAGGGAGAAAGTATGTGATGGGCACCCGGACTGTCTTACAAATGCTGATGAACACAGACTGTTATGATGAAAAGTTAAATTTTATGAAATAAGCCCCCCAGCTGTGATAAACTTTGACACACCTGGAGGATTCACCATTGCACCCACACCAGAAAATAAAAACACAATGCCCCCGAAACTCATTTTCAGTGTCACGATGACGGTTACTGTCTCCCTGTCTATGTCCGGTGCAATGAGGTGAACGACTGTCTAGGTCATGAGGACGAAGTGGACTGTGAGAATTACGATACATGCCCGGGGTTTTATCGATGTCGTGACAAATACAAAACAACCTGCGTGCACCTGAATCACCTGTGTGATGGCAGGGCGCAATGCCCACTGTATGACGATGAACTGGCATGTGACATCGCTTGTCCAAAATCTTGTATTTGTCACGGTTTTTCCTTCTTCTGCAACAGTACATTTCTCTTCAGCTCTTCCCCGCAGCTACGCTATTTAGAAGCTCCCAGTAGTGGAATAAGTTTGAGTCATGTCACTCATAATGTCATGCTGATCCACCTGGGCATACAGTGCTCTATTAGGAGGTGCGCAGTCTATTAGGAGGTTAAGAAAGGTTATTTTACCTAATCTTCACAGTTTGGATCTTAGGAAAAATCTACTTCATTATCTAAATTTAAGCCATTTTACAGGAATGCCTCGACTTCAGATACTGAATCTGGCAGGTAATCCAATGTCTGATAGTATTTTTCATGCCACCAAACAATATGAACACCCATCACTACTACTCTTAAATATTTCCCATATCCATGCAAATTCTCTGAACCTATTCACCTTATCAGCCCTTATGCCAAACATACAAGTTCTGGATATATCATGGAATGAAATACAGGCATTGCCTGAACAACTCTTGCTTACTGATCTTCGGTTTTTGAATTTGCAGGGCTGTCCTATTGCTGATTTCACTCCAGGTTTCATGAAGCAGATAACAAGTCTTACTCACGTTTCTTGCGGACAATTTTAAACTGTGCTGTTCCTCTGTGTTACCAGACAATTTTCGTGGTCAGTGTGTGGCCCCATCTGATGAAATCTCGTCATGTGATGACTTGCTCAAATCAGTTGCATACCGTTGTGCTCTTGTGGTGTTTGCTGTGCTTGCCGTTTTTGGAAACTTTGGTAGTTTTGTCTACCGTGTATATTTTTTTTGTCAGAAAGCACGAAGGTTGGTTCCATAATATTTGTTCTTCATTTGTGTACTTCTGACTTTTTGATGGGAGTGTATTTAGTCCTCATCGGTGTGGCAGATCAAATTTTTGCGGGTAGTTACATTTGGAATGAAACTACATGGAAAAATAGTTCAGCCTGTAGCACAGCAGGATTTTTATCGATGTTATCATCTGAAGTATCAGCATTCCTCATCTGTCTCATCACTTTGGATCGTTTCCTTGTGCTCCATTTTCCTTTCAGTCAGATCCGGTTTGGAGTCAGATCAGCTCACACTGCCTGTGTCCTCATATGGGCACTGGGAATAACACTGGCTATGGTGCCTCTGCTCCCTGTAACCTCATACTGGAAATTTTTTTCCACCAGACAGGTATTTGCATTCCACTGCCTGTTACCAGAGCTGACTTTCCTGGTCACATATATTCATTCAGTATCATGATTGTCTGCAACCTGATCCTCTTTCTCATGATTGGTGTGGGTCAGCTTCTTATCTTTTGGTCAGTTAGGAGGAACATTATGTCTAATCAAATGACAGACGCCAAAGACGCACGCACCAAGAGTGTACAGTCCAAGGAAGCAACTATTGCCAGGCGTCTCCTATCTGTTGCTGTGTCTGATTTTCTGTGTTGGTTTCCTATTGGTCTGTGTGGTGTTTTGGCTGCCAAAAATGTCGTCATTCCAGGGGAGATCAATGTTGGAATGGCCATTTTTGTGTGCCACTCAATTCAGCGCTCAATCCTTTTCTCTATACTTACAACTTAATATTGGAAAAACGGCGCAAAGCTCAAGAAACTCCGTTTTCAGATATTGCTACGTGCTCAGCAAAAACATTAATACCTCACACAATTAAATTTTAAAACATTGATTCCAAGAACACAGATCACATACCATATGTACACGCTTCCAGCAAAGTTTCAATATGTTATGTTTGATTTGCACTGCAAAGTTACACTAGCCTGCAAATAACTCTTTGTATGAGCTTTGAGTCCTGCATATTAAACGTTTGGACCATTAAAGCTCTGGAGAATAGGGAGTCAGCAGGAAACTTACACGATGGACTGAAGCAGCGTTCCAGGAGCGACCCGTAGTCTCCGATTGGGAGACTGGATGTCTGAAACTCGTAAACTCTCCACAGGATTACTTAAAGGTTTTTCCACTCTCCCCTGGTTATACAATGTTTTATAATAAAGGCTTTGCAGACCTCAATAGAAACAATTTTCTCGAGAGTTGACATAAGCAGATGACAATCTGATCTGCAAAAATGCTTTGTAATGCTCAAGAAAGAACAAAAGCAGTTCAGCAGCAGTGGAAGAAACTGGATCGTTCTCCAACCTACAAAAGCCCAGACATTAGTCTGCATTCTATGCAATAAGACGTCAGGACAATTACCTCCATCAGTTTTTCCTTCAATGAGGTAGAAATTGAATCATCTGACAACCTGCACTATTTGGATACAGACATTGATAGGATGCTGACCTTCAGAAAACATATTAGAATATTGTTCTTAAAGGCAATAAGGGCCTAGCTGCTATGAAAACAGCGGCACCTAGCGCCATCTCTGCCGAATGTATGACGCAGTTGTACTCCTTGTATTTATTTCTTGCAGCTTTCTATGCATAAAAATCCACTAATTCATTGCCACGTAAACTAGAGTGCACTGGAACCCATAATGATCTTACATCAGTACCCCACATTATTCACTGATGACTTAGAAATAAGATCTCACGATGCCATGTCTGAACGACTAGCTTTTATTTGACAATGTAGAGCTCAAAGCACTGGTTTTGAATCCGAAAATACAAGTATTATTCGATGTAAAATAAGTGTGTCGGGAATAAAATCTATTGCTGTCAAAATGGTAAATAACTCTACGGTAAATGTAAAGCATTCCAGTGTAATATGGAAATTTCTGTTTGACATTAAGTGCTGATATTAAAAAAGGACCCCACATCGGAAGTATCGAATACAGAACCGTCGGTGAAAAAAAGTGTAGATAGGAATCATATTTGCCATGTATCAGGTCCTTGGCATAGGATGATAGTAGCAGAGGATTATCTTTTTTAATTGGGATCTCCGAAACAGTAAATTGTTGTTACAGATGGTGTGGTAGTGCGTGTTTTACTCTCTGACTCTCACTAGAATCAGTTTGGATGCGTGCAACATTTTTTACACACACACACACACACACACACACACACACACACACACACACACACACACACACACACACACACACTCATACCACGAACATAGACAGCCCAGCAACACACAGGTTAGTGTCTTTTTATGCTGCCCGAACCATCAAAACACTACAAACACATATTACCATAATATGAATAAACAGGCACAAGATATATCAATACATGCCACATTCAGTAAGGGCGTACAACAACATAAATAGCTTCGCAGGCCTAGTGCCCACGAAACCAAGACCCACACCTTTCCCACTCTTACTCTACCACTAACCCACTAACACAGTTCCATTTCCCAACATTTAATGACACTTCATTGCACAAATCACACAACAATAGAATCACACGGAACAACATACATCAAACGCATATGATGAGGAGGATGGGGGGATGAGGATGATTATGATGAGTACCAGAATGAATTAATTATAACTATAGGACAGGTTGTGAACAGAGAAAACAAAAGCAAACGAAAAGATGTTCAAAAGTCCAAGCACCCGCGCCCGGGAAAGGGTTAATTGCTGGCACTGTGGGGGATGGTAGCACGCAGGCAATGTAGCCCTGCGAGCGCAGAGAAGAATTGTTGAACTTTGGGCGTCGAAGAGTGGGTATGAGGATGAAGGTCCCAGGGCGCAGTCTCCAGGGGGATAACTTGCTGAAGGAATGGCTGGTGATGATGAAGGGGAAGTGGAGGACTGGGGATGGATGGTTCAAACGCAAGAACAGGGTAAAAAAAAGGCCTGGAGACAAAGCGAAATTGCCGTAAGGGAGGGGGAAATGGAATATTTTAGATGACTAAAAATAACGAAGTCTTTTCCCAGCCTGTTTCTCCATGTAAAAGTTATGACTTTGGTTAGCATCTCTCTTTCCTCTTATAGAAGTTAAATATTAAGGGAAAATTTCAGAGAGTGTGGGGCAAGTTAACGCTTACTTGACTATAATAAAATGACTACCATAATGTCCCCTTCTTCAATATAAGGCTTCTACAATGTTTTCTTCCACTTTTGTATTGAATCAAGAGTGATTTCAAAGGATTTCCTTTTATATACCCGAGCCCAAAGAAATGAGAATAGCAAAAGCCAAAATAAACGCGTTTTCATCCAAACAATAGTATCATAGTACATTACACTACATCAAACAATGTGCTTACCGTAAAAGAATATAACGATACAATAACTCGAGTCGGAGGTATACGAAACGATAAATCTTCGAAACCTTTCTGTGGTAAGTTTTTTTTTACGCATGAAATAAACCCCAGTTATTCAATACAGAGGGTCACACACCAACAATGAAAAGAATAAGAGACGAGGCTGACTAGGGTTTCCTTTCTCCCCACCCCTCCTGTCTGAATCCAATTGTAGCTGAAAGTGAAGTTTTTTAGAAATGGGAAAGCAAGAATGATATACATATTTATAAAATAGCAAACAAAAGAAAAGATACATGCACACAACAGATTGGTAACTCACCAAAACCTGTGAGTGAGCTCTGGAGACAATACAGGCTCTTGACAACCAGACACCTCACCGCGGACACAAACTATCGTCACAACGATGCTCGGAGGACCCAAACCTTACCGGCGCGGCCACACCCGAAGGCCTCCCTCCAAGGCTCTTGATAAAAAAAAAAGGAATGTTCTCAGTCCAGGCTAACGGGACTCGAACTCTGCTCGCTCTCAAGGTGAGCCAGGTGATCAGCATGGGCTGCAGGGGATGCCTGTATACTGATGCCACTTCTAGTTGACACCGAATAACGTGAGTGAAGCGTGCACGCGAGGAACGCGCGCGCGCGCGCACGCACACACACACACACACACACACACACACACACACACACACACACACACACACACACACACACACGTGTGTGTGTAACCACGCAAAGCATAGACGCCCGCCCAAAAACATTTGACAGTTCGTGAGCGCACACTAATGGAGTTGGCTTTTCCTACAGGTAGTCGTGAATTTCCAGTTCTTAGTGAAGGCCTGAAATAGTTAATTGTAGTATGCTTGCATTTATTATTTTAATCTTTTATTGTATTTTCCCATCAAGACTGGAATATCCCCCCCCCCCCCCCCCCCCCCCCCCCCTTTTTTCTTTTGTTGTTGTTGTTGTTGCCATTTTCGAATTATTCTTTCTTTGTATCCCTTTTAAAATTGTTTGTTTCGCAGATTTCTGTATTTATGATTTGCATTATCCAGCAAATCGTCTTAAGGAATATATATATATTATATATATATATACATATACATATATATATATAATGAGTACTAAACCAAGTTGAACGTCTTTTCCCACAGGGACAACTTTAATATTCAGTTTTCGCCACAAAGGCTTCATAA
>JADBJO010033393.1:0-7500 GCA_016801955.1 Conus betulinus
TGCACGGGAGAACCCACTTAATCCTCTTGAAGGCAGATCTATTTGTATTGCCTGCTCCTAGGCCTTTCATTCGCTGGATCGGACTCATCAGGGAGACACGGCTGACTCTCCTGTGCAGCTAGTGAAGACTTTTCATATTTATAACATATTTTCTTAAATTTATGTTTCCATTTTCTTCATCTTCACCCCCCCCCCCCCCCCCCCCCTTTTTTTATTTAGTTCAAATCTTAACAAAGTCATTACTGTCATGACGGAGGGGTTGTTGCACGTTGGCCTGCGCTTTTTTTCCCCCACTATTAGATTGTTCGTTTTTGCATTTGTCTGACTTTATTCACGTTTAAAAGACTGCACCAGTCTTGAATAAAAGTTACTCTGTTGTTAGGTTTTCTTATGGGAGCAAGACTTATCCTACTTGTTTACTAAAGAAAGGAGTCAAATGTGTTGTTGCACGTGGGGCACATGACTGTCTCTGTGTGCATGTGAATGTGTGATAATAATGATGATAATGATATGATGATGATGATGATGATGATGATGATGATGATGATTGTTAGGATGGAATGAGTGGTGTCTGCGGGTATCTGACTGTCTGACTCCCACACAGAAATTATGGATGCATGCACAACTGTTCCAAATCACATACACACACCCACTCACCTGAACATTGACATCCAGGCAAACAAACAACACTTTTTTTCTGGTTTATGCTGCCTGAGCCATCAGACAAACATATAAAAAATTCTGTCATGTCCTCATTCGTTTAGTGGGTATTTACAGTTTTAAATGTGTGTAGTTTTTCATTCCGTCATGTCCGTATTTATTCAGTGGTATTAACAGTTCAAATGTGAACAGAATTAACATAGCTACAGGGCAAAGTTGCAATTCTCTTTTCATTCTGCTGTAAAAGAAGCAATGATAGTTCATGAATATTTCGAGTACGAGGCAAAATTGTAATTATTTCGTAAATCTTTTACTGGATAGACAAACAAATAAAAAATGTATTTTGTCCCCAATTTGGTGATAACATGGACAGTTTCTGGAGTTTAGTGTCTTTCTGGATCCAGCAAGCTGTACGTTGGAGGTATTACTTTTCACATGCCCTTTGCAGCTGTTGAGATGCTTTAGGAGCTACGGGCTTTGGATTGTCAGTTGAAACTAGAGTCATGGTTATAAGGAACTCTCTCTCCATGGGAAAGAATGTCTGCTGTCAAGAGAAATTTGGAATTGGATCATTAGAAATTAGATAAGATGATTGTACTCATGGACATAATACACTTTTTTTTTGTAATTGAAGGATCGGCCTCTTGAAAAGGATGTATGCTTTCGGTAAGTGAGGATTGTCCTCTTGGAAACAATGTGCCATTTTTTTGTGATTGAAAATAAAGAGGATGTCTTTTCCCCATTGGGAAATTTAATGAGAATTGGGGTTTGTGAACCCAGAATGGATTGTTGTTTATGTGAGACGATTGGTCGTCTGCACGACCTGAAAAGAAGTTTGTTAAATGGGCGTACGAATTGAGGTCAGTGTGACCTAGATACATTTTCTGCGAAAACAGTCTGAACAATCAGTATGAGAGGAGGACACTTATTACTGTTGAAACAACTTGTTAAATAACATAGTGTGAACAAAAAAGCAAAACAAAACAAAAGGAAAAAAAGCCCAAATGGTAACATTCAAACTCCGTCGCGCCAAAGAAGTGAGGCGTGAAGAGAAGGAAAAAGAATACTTTTTCTTAAACCTGGAGAGAAATTTGAATTGCAGACTAGATTGTTGTACTGAAAAAAGGAGTGAAATGAGTTGTTGCACATGCGGCGTATGACTGTCTTTGTGTGCATTTGAGTGTGTGCGCTAGGCCCGTCGTGTGACAACACATGATTAGCTTGCAAACCGCAGGACAGAACAGCAAAACATGCCAGAGGATGACATGATATGACGGTGCACTGTAACAGTGTATAACTGCAGAGTGAAATGCCTCACAACTAAACACTGTATTGATACTGGAAAGAAGATACATCACATACATCATCACATTAGTTTTCATGCTGTCAGTTTTCTTTTCCTTTTTTTCCCCCTTTCCTCCTTTCTTTTTCTTTTCTTCTTTTTTTCTTTCCTCTCTCTCTTTCATCCATTCATTCTTCTTTCTTTCTCTCTTCTTCCTTCCTTCCGTTCTGTCTCTCTAAACAAACGATCAAAAGTGGTCGGGCTCACGGAGAAAACCATTCTGAAACCTGTGTACGTGCTGGTGCTAGAGCCCGGCCATGCGATTGGACTGTTTGACTGATGAATATCAGAGAATGCACCCGACTACCCAACATCACTTACATCAATTGAAATATTTTCATTCCCAAGTACTGAAATGCTCAACGTTTTATTCATTAATTAAAGCGTTTCAATCCCAAATGCCGAAACGCCCAACATTTTTCATTAATTGAAATGTTTCATTCCCAAGTACTGAAATACTCAGCATTTTCGTCATTTATCAAAACGTTCCATTCCCGTTCAGTGACTGTTTTGAGGGCCTCAGACTGGCTCCGTTTTGTCCTGCCGTCTGTCCTTGACATTGTTTCCAAGCCGTTGCAGCACACGCTGTAGCTGGGTGTGTCTGCGTCGCTCCAAGGCCACGTTCAACACGTACAGGACCGGATTGATCGCCATGTTGAATGGCAAGACAAAGGCTGTCCCAGCAGAGCGGATGTCCTCATGCATGACGTTGAGTGTGGGCATCAGCAGCGCCAGAACATCCACCAGGAACCAGCCACAGGAGTTAGTCACTGAGATGGAAATGATGCGGCGAGCAGAGTCCAGCTGGTGTGTGATCTTTGAGAGTTGACCAGAAACATGATGGGGTTGGCAAGAACGATGATGTAGATGTACACCTGACCTGCCATTGTCACTGCCATCAGCAGTGTGTTCAATATGACCACAGCATGTAATCCGCGGTCATGGCACCCATGGTGCTGGTCAAGGGGAGAGGGACACAGAGACTGCTTTGATGCTGTGACGTCCAGGGGAAGAGATGGAGTGTGGTGGACAGAATGACACCCATCCCCCAACACAGGACGTTGGATGTCACCACCTGCCTCTCTGCTCCACACCTGTAGGTCTGGCCTGGCCAGCTGAACACAGTGACCCACTGTCAGACACACCAGGATCAAGGCAGATACCTGGACACAGAACAGGTACAGGAAGCTGCACAGGGAACACCAAAGACTGTACCTCCACCACCTGTCTACCCACAGATACTCCCCCCAGTACACCTGGTCAGCCACACACACTCCCAACAGATACACCCCCATCAGCAAGTTGGACATGGACAACTGACACACAAAGACAGCACACCTGCTCCTCTTCTCCCGATCTCCACGCAGCAGGAAGAAGAGGTTTACTCCATTGCCCAGCAAGGTGACAGCGGCCAGGATGGCAATCACAGCACGTAGAGCGGGTGATCCAAGCAGATTGTGACAGGAGGAGAAGAGAGGTAATGGGGAGTGACAGTTCTGGGGGTGGAAGTCTGCAGGCAAGTTCTGAGGACAACAAAGTGAGGGCAGGTCTGTATGCACAGAGTTTAACAGGGAGAGGGGTGTGAGCCAGTGACGGGGGAGGTGGTGCAGGTCACATCCTGTCACGTCCAGTGTCTGTAGCTGTGGTGTGGGCAAACTGCCAGTCACCCGCTGCAGGCCACTCTGTGACAGGTTGAGGACGGTCAGTGAGGAGACCACACTGACCGCCTGGAGTTTTGTGTGGGGTTGGTGACTCTGACAATCTTTGGCCTACAAACACTTCAATCAAAGGGTTACTTGTCAGCAGCAACACCTTGAGATGATTCACATCTTTCAACATGTTTGTGGTCAGTGTGGGGAGGAGGTTGTAACTCACATCTAAAATGACCAAGTTGGATACGGGGGAAGAGAGAGGGTGATGAGATCACAACGTTGAAGAGCCAGAAACACCAACATGGTATTGTTCCACAGACGTTCCGGCCTCAGACCACTGTCGCTGGCATCCAAAGAACGCACGTCAGGAAAACTCGCTGTATTGAACTGTCTGCTGCAGTGAAAAGACAGACCCTGGCACGTGCAGTTCGTGGGACACACGTGATTACAGAACCGTTCATCATCCTGCTGCTTACAGTGCAGGAATCCATCACACACGTAATCAGGATGCAGACAGACATGGGAACCCCGGCACCGGTAGAACCCTGGACATGTCAACTGCTCACAGTGCATCTCATCCTCACGACCCGGACAGTCATACAAGTCATTGCAGAGGACAAAGACAGGCAGACAGTAACCATCTTCAGGACACTGGAAGTGAGTCTGTGGACACACTGTTACGTCATTACTGTCATCATCATCATTAGTAGAGGATGGAAGGGGTTCAAAGAAAACCTTGCCAGACAGAGATGTATCAAACTGAACCACTGCTGGGGGGTTGAGATGATGATCATGATCATTATAATAAGATGCATTAGAATCCATTTCTCTCAGTCTGATATGATGTAATGATATCGGTAATTGATTGTGCCTAAAAGCACAATCATATTCATCGGCTAAAATTAAACATTCCGGATTACAGTTGCACCGCTGCATATTAGAAAAAACACTGAAATAAGAAACAATACCAAATGTTAATCTGGGAGTCAACGAGCATGCGAAAGCCACGTTGTATAAAGCTCTCTCTCTCTCTCTCTCTCTCTCTCTCTCTCTCTCATCTCTCTCTCTCTCTCTCTCTCTCTCTCTCTCTGTCTCTCTCTCTCTCTCTGATTATGCATTTATACAAAATCTCAGTGAAAGGAGCAGCATCACGACCAGCTGCACGAGGGAGACTGGCCCTCACTGATCCGACTCACCAAAACCATGGGCAGTGAACCACCAGAACCCTTGTCAGTGGACCACCAGAACCCTAGTCAGTGGACTACCAGAGCCCTGGACACTGGACCACCAGAACTTTGAGCTGTGGACCAGAACCCTAGGGAGTGGACCATCAGCATCCTAGGGAGTGACCATCAGCACCCTGGACAGTGGACTACCAGAACCCTGGGCAGTGGACCACCAGAACCCTGGACAGTGGACCATCAGAATCCTAGGCACTGGACCATCAGAACCCTGGGCAGTGGACCACCAGAACCTAGGCACTGGACCATCAGAACCCTGGGCAGTGCACCATCAGAACCCTAGGCAGTGGACCATCAGAACACTGGGCAGTGGACCATCAGAACTCTGGGCAGTGGACCATCAGAACACTGGGCAGTGGACCACCAGAAGCCTATGCAGTGGACCATCAGTACCCTAGGCACTGGACCACCAGAACCCTGGGCACTGGGCCACCAAAATCCTAGGTAGTGGACCACCAGGATCTTAGGCAGTGGCCCACCAGGATCCCAGGTGGTGGACCACCAGGATCCTAGGCAGTGTGGACCATTAGTACCCTCGGCAATGGTCCAACAGAACCTCTGCAATTCTAAGGAGATGAAATCACTACAATTGTAAAGAAATGTAATAAACATAATTGTAGGGGGATGGAATCATTGCAATTGTAGGAAGATGGAATCAATGCAATTATAAGGAGATAGAATCGGTGCAATTGTAAGGACACAGAATCACTACAATTGTAAGGAGACAGAATCACTACAATTGTAGGGACACAGAATCACTACAATTGTAAGGACACAGAATCACTACAATTGTAAGGAGTCAGAATCACTACAATTGTAAGGACACAGAATCACAGCAATTGTAAGGAGACAGAATCACTACAATTGTAAGGACAAAGAATCACTACAATTGTAAGGACACAGAATCACTACCATTGTAAGGACACAGAATCACTACAATTTAAAGGATCACAGAATCACTACTACAATTGTAAGGACACAGACTCACTACAATTGTAAGGAGACATAATCACTACAATTGTAAGGAGACAGAATCACTACAATTGTAAGGAGTCAGAATCACTGCAATTGTAAGGACACAGAATCATAGCAATTGTAAGGAAACAGAATCACTGCAATTGTAAGAATCAGAATCACTGCAATTGTAAGGAGACAGAATCACTACAATTGTAAGGATGCAGAATCACTGCAATTGTAAGAATCAGAATCACTGCAATTGTAAGGAGACAGAATCACTACAATTGTAAGGATGCAGAATCACTGCAATCGTAAGAATCAGAATCACTGCAATTGTAAGGAGACGGAATCACTACAATTGTAAAGATGCAGAATCACTCAAATTTTAAGAATCAGAATCACTGCAATTGTAAGAATCAGAATCATTGCAATTGTAAGAAGACAGAATCACTGCAATTGTACAAAGACAGAATCACTACAATTGTAAGGATCAGAATCACTGCAATTGTAAGGAGACAGAATCACTACAATTGTAAGGACACAGAATCACAGCAATTGTAAGGAGACAGAATCACTACAATTGTAAGGATGCAGAATCACTGCAATCGTAAGAATCAGAATCACTGCAATTGTAAGAAGACGGAATCACTACAATTGTAAGGATGCAGAATCACTGCAATTGTAAGAATCAGAATCAATGCAATTGTAAGAATCAGAATCACTGCAATTGTAAGAAGACAGAATCACTGCAATTGTACGAAGACAGAATCACTGAAATTGTAAGGATCAGAATCACTACAATTGTAGGGAGACAGAATCACTACAATTGTAAGGACACAGAATCACAGCAATTGTAAGGAGACAGAATCACTGCCATTGTAAGAAGACGGAATCACTACAATTGTAAGGATGCAGAATCACTGCAATTGTAAGAATCAGAATCATTGCAATTGTAAGAATCAGAATCACTGCAATTGTATGAATCAGAATCACTGCAATTGTAAGAAGACAGAATCACTGCAATTGTAAGGAGACAGAATCACTGCAATTGTAAGGATCAGAATCACTGCAACTGTAAGAAGACAGAAATCACTGCAATTGTAAGGAGACAGAATCACTGCAATTGTAAGAAGACAGAATCACTACAATTGTAAGGATGCAGAATCACTGCAAGTGTAAGAATCAGAATCACTGCAATTGTAAGAATCAGAATAACTGCAATTGTAAGAAGACAAAATCACTGCAATTGTAAGAATCAGAATCACTGCAATTGCAAGAATCAGAATCACTGCAATCGTAAGAAGACAGTATCACTGCAATTGTAAGAATCAGAATCACTGCAATGTCAGGATGCAGAATCACTGCAATTGTTAGGATGCAGGATCACTGCAATTGTAAGGATGCAGTATCACTGCAATTGTAAGAATCAGAATCACTGCAATTGTTAGGATGCAGAATCACTGTAATTGTTAGGATGCAGAATCACTGCAATTGTAAGAAGACAGAATCATTACGACTGTAAGGAGGCAGAATCAATACAATTCCAAGTAGACAGAATCAATACAATTCTAAGTAGACAGAATGATTGCAATTGTAAGGAGAAAGAAATCCATGCAATTGTAAGGATATGTAATTTCTGCAATTGTAA
>JADBJO010033393.1:12500-14641 GCA_016801955.1 Conus betulinus
CTTCTCGACATTCAATGACTCGAGCACTAAAATACCATAGCCTTTCTCCAGAACATGACTTTCAAAAAATAACAGGTCTGTGGAAATAGACCTTGCAATCCACTGAAACACTGTGAAGCGACTGTTATGGATTGACGACACAGTTCGCCATGTGTTCTACATTAGGCGTCTGCTAAATTTGATGTTTGGTTTGTACATTGATTAGTTTCTCTTTTAGGACTACATTTGCCTTTAGTGACGCATCCTAAAGGCGTTCGGTTGCATTAATTTGTTATTGTCGCTTTCCTGTTGGTTTTCTTTAAAGTGCTTTGTTTACATTCATACAAACGTTTCTTGGTGTTTTTCACGTATTTTTTTCCCCCCTTTCTTGTTTTTGAAATACTCTATAGGTTGTCACATTGTGCTGTGTGGAAATTGCACATATTATTTGTAATCTATATTCAAATCATAAAATCATCGTTTTTTTTTTGTTTTGTTTGTTTGTTTGTTTTTGTTTGGTTTGGTTTTTGGTGTGTGTGTGTGTGTGTGTGTGTGTGTGTGTGTGTGTGTGTGTGTGTGTGTGTGTGTGTGTGTGTGCTTTGTTTTTATTCGTGGCTTCTTTGATACTTGTGATTTTTAGAATAAAACACGGTAATGATAATGTTGACGCTAGTGCAGATTTAGACAGGCATTTCAGATGTAGCAAATAAAAACGATTGTTAAATTTTCGCGACAGCATTCACACCCCATATGTGTCTTTCTTATTGGCTGAGATTATAAATATCATGATAATACTTAACATCACTTGAACATTTTCTTGAAAACACTCTCTCTCTCTCTCTCTCTCTCTCTCTCTCTCTCTCTCTCTCTCTCTCTCTCTCTCTCTCTCTCTCTGTGAAAGTATAAAATCCTTAACACTAAGCATAGTAAATAACCATGACCTTCATGTAAAGCAGAGAGCTGACTGACCTGCCCACTGTTTGCCACACGGTACTGCAGCATAATATGGACAGGGCTGGAAGGTGCAGAAATCCTCATCACTGCCATCAAAACAGTCCGCATGAAAATCGCACACCAAGGTGAAGGGCACGTGCTGCCCAAAAGATCCACACAAAAAATGCAGCGGAAATAACGGCGGCACGGCCGCCTTACATATGGAGGAGAGCGGTGAATCCCAGGCAAAAGATGTGTGACGTCATTTCTAGCCCAACAGTGGCTGTCGACGTCACAGGCTAAAAACGCCCAGGTCCAGTGCTGGTCACGAACAGTGGGAGAAAGACAGCGGACGGCGAAAGATGGCGAAGTCTGAAGTGTTTCCAAAGTCTGGCAGCGTGACGGGAGGACCGTCGGAGGGAAGGGGCTGCGGTGTCTGCTGTGACGGGGAAGACAGCTCACACACGTAATGCGTGGAGAGTCTTAGGTTACAGTCTTGGAGGACAACGAAGTCATCGCTCAGTCTACTGAGCGAACCACAGAGTGGTACATGGGTATCTGTGTGCAAGGAGATCGCCGCCCCACCCAGCCCCACACCACCACACTCAATGGAGAGAGAGAGAGAGAGAGAGAGAGAGAGAGAGAGAGAGAGAGAGAGAGAGAGAGAGAGAGAGAGAGAGAGAGAACTGATGTTAAAAAAGTAGGAGAGCACAAACACACGCAGACACAAACCGACGGACATTTATATATATATATATATATATATATATATATATATATATATATATATATATATATATATATATATAGTCACATAAAGTTAAGCACAGTTTACATGTACCCGCATAATTTCCAAAATATAAAAGCCATGACTTTTGAATTGGGAACAGATTTAATTCATTATCTTGTTCCAACGTACATTGAATTTCATTGGGATCGAATGAACGGTTGTTGATTTACAGACAATTAAACAGAGGATGGGTCGAAATCAAAGTTCGCAAAATCTGTTCATTCACAAAATCATTTCAATAGTGGGTGTGGCCACCGCCATTGGCGAGACATTCCACGCAGCGACTCCTCATCGAGTTGACCAGTGTTCTGATGACCCTCTGAGGGATTCTCTGCCATTCCAGTTGCAGCCATATGCTCGATGGGATTGAGGTCGGGACTATACGCCGGGAAGATCATCCTGTTGATGCCGGCCTGCACAATGAAGTTTTCGGCCACCC
>JADBJO010033394.1:0-14640 GCA_016801955.1 Conus betulinus
CACACACAGACATTTTCAGACCTAGACACAGACAGGACAAGCGGCGTGCGCGTGTACCTGATGAACACACACACACACACAACACACACACACACACACACACACACACACACACACACACACACACACACACGCACGCACGCATGCCGCACACACACACACACACATATGCACCATACTCGGGCACGGATTTATGCAATTACGTGTTCCCCAACCACACACACGCACGTATACACACACACATGTGGGTGTGTGCACACACATGTATGTACTGCACTGGTATGCGTGCATTCATTATGGTATTGACCACTGCACCAAAAGACGTCATGATCTGGAAACCTGACACGGTAGAATGCGTGTGTTTGCATGTGAAACTCAAATTCGGTCTCTGTTCCAGTTGCATATATACACAGGAATCTTACAGCCAGTTTTGATCGGTACAGTGACTTTCTCTACATAATGGTCAAAGTATATAACAATGAAACCAATCTGATTTCTTCTGGATAAACACTCTCTTCGGTTTCTGTCAGTCCGCAGTTCAACCCAAAGCATGCAGACTTCTTCCAGACTTTTTTTTTTCTTGTGGGGCTCCAACCGGACCTGGACAACGGTCACACAGACCCTTTTTTTCTTTTTTTTCCTCAGGAAAACTTAATTCTCTCTTGCTCCTCCCCCCCCCCTCCCCCTCCCCAACGCTTCTAACGCTTCTTCTTCTAGACTATGAGATCACATGTACAAAAATATATGTCTTTGGTTCCTCGGCTCCCCCGTGGGGATACTGGGGGTCTTTTGTACAAATAGGCCCCCCTCCTTCTGGACATTCTGTACTAGTAACGTCCACTTTTCCTTTCGCTCTCAGTAACTCTGTCTCCTTTTCCTGTACTGTCGTCTACTGTCCTTTCTGTCTACCATATCTGTTATCTATCTTTTCCACAACCTCTTCCCACAAATTTCTGCACTCAACGAAGTCAGAGTGAACTCTGACTTTGTTCAGCCAACCAGCCCATTCAGCCAACCAGACCCCATCTCCACAAGTAACAAAGATAGGATGGTCAGTGCAAAAAAGTACGTGACAAAAAACATGAGTGGCCACTGTCCAGTTATGTATGTCGACTTGTAACCTTTCTTAACGACAGAATTAGGGCCGCACTACAATCCGACATTGCTCTTTAGAAACTAAAGCAATATGGATGACTTTTCTAGATTGACCTCAGCACCTTTCATTGATGAGTGTAATGAAAAGATGCAAATGAGACACACACTGTTCTGTAAGACATTATTTTCTTTAACAGCCGTTGATTTTTAACACGGTCAACTGCGAATGAAGAGAGTTGCTTCTTTAATTTCAAATGTGAAAAACAAGAAGAGTACGGGCCTAGACAGTCTATATGCATTATTCACTTAAAATTTGTTGTACTTTGCATAGCAAAATAATGTCCCGTTCGCCTTGAAGTCATCAAACAAAGGTTCCACTTCTAAAATCAAGAGATCCTACCGATTTGAAACATTCTGGACCAACATATTTACTATCAGTTGTATCCAAACCTCTTGAGCGACATGTAATTAACATTCGTTAACATCACAGGCTCTTCTACCCTTTTCATCCTGTCTTCTGTCTTTATCACTGTCTTCACTCAACTCTGTGGCACAAGGCTGTCTACCAGCTTATACCAGGATTTCTTATCACCAAAACTAGATGAACAAACATATCATCGGGAAGATAACGTGCAGGTTATGTACTGCATGAAGAGGAATAAGGTTTGCTGCTCTCTCAGCAGCTACTGGACCATTATCATAATTCTTTTCATACATCCGTCACTTTCCCACACTTGTCCACGATGTGCTCCACCATAGCCGGTATACAGACATGGTAAGCGAGAAGGCATGATACAGTCATTAGAGAGCACTCTTGCAGAGGGGTGCATGCGTACGTGCGTGTGTGCGTGCGTGCATGTGTGTGTGTGTGTGTGTGTGTGCGTGTGCGTGTGTGTGTGTGTGTGTGTGTGTGTGTGCTCACGGAAACAAACATAGGTGATGGCCAATTCAAGAATCCCAAACATTTTTCCCCACCGTTGCCAATTTGTTTTAGAGCAAACCGAGTGGATCCCACACTGAAATAGGACTCGTGTCCATGGGAAACCTTATACAGCGTCTGTGGTTCCACCTGTTACACATGGGCAGGATGAATATATGCAGGATAATACCACAGATGACGATGAAATTTCATTCCAAAGCTGCCACTGGCACGGCATCGACCCGGTTTTTTTTTCTTTTGAAGAATGATGGACGGGGATGGGGATGGGGAATGGAGAAACAGTGGGGTGGAGGGGACAAAAGGGGCGGGGACTGATGGGATGGGGTGTGGAGGGTGGGTGGGTCGGTAAATGTTATCCAGTCTCTTTACTTTTCTTTCTGGGACCCCGTGTGTGTGTGGTGTGTGGGTGAGAGAGAGAAGAGAGAGAGAGAGAGACAGAGAGAGAGAGAGAGAGAGCAGTCTCATCATCAGCTCTTCCACTTCGAGCCTGTCACCTGAAATCTTCGACTGAAACATGACAACCGCTTTCTTAAACTGAAAAAAACAACAGCCAATAGACAATGGTTGTTTTATTAGATTTACTGCTTTTCTTAATGCCTTTAACTCACACACGCACTTAATACCGCCACCACATTCCGCCCCTTTGCACGCACGCACCCCCGCCTACACACACACACACACACACACACACGCACGCACGCACGCACGCGCACGCACGTACGCACGCACGCACGCAACCACGCACACACGCCAACGCACACAACTCACACACACGCACACCACACACACCACACACACACACACACACACCACACACACACACACACACAACATCACACACACACATTGATATCCAGCCCCCCCCCCATGATCTTCGAAAATGTCACCTTTGTGCTGTTCCCATTTCATACTTTCAAACTAAAACAAATGCTCCATTTCCCTAAAACCAGCATCTTTGTGGTCTCAGCAAGAGCGTGGACTGGCACGTGTTTCATTTTCAAAACCAAATGCGGAATGAGTTCTTCACGGATAAAACTGGTAAACTAATGCCCTTGGGAACTAAAAGGGGGGAAGATGCTGACTGTAATCAGTTTTCAGTTTCTGCAAGAGGCATGCATTTTTTGTGTATACGGTCCTGCTAGGAATATTTCACATATTTGATTGAAAAATTCTGCAAACATGATTTCTACAAATATTTTATCTTTACTTTGATATGTATACTGAAGTGATACAATTTTGTGCTAAGCGGTATGTCTGTTCATAGTAGTGTCTTGCAAGAATATGTAGCAGCCATAGTGTACATATATACTGTTATGATTGCCACGGCACGTTTCCACGGGCAGCACACAACCCACACACACACACGACACACACACCACACACACACACACACCATCAGAACACACACCACCCGAAAACATACGAATCTTGAAATAGGAAAACATCACTCACAACTTCCGCACTGATAAAAAATATAAGAACAAAACTTTGACAGAAAAGAGACTTTTCAAGCATATGTTATGCACTTAAAAAAGAAATTTGAAACATACGGTTTTGGTTTTCAAGGCATTGATATCAACCAACCACCAACCAATCAATGAATGAATGAATGAATGAATGAAATGAATGAATCAATCAATCAATCAATCAATCAAGCAATCGATCGCTCGATCGAGCGATCAGATCAACTAACAACCAACTGACATACTAACCAACTCAACCAATCAATCAATCAATCAATAATCAATCAATCAAACAAAAATCAACTGTCGTATAAATAATGTAGTATCATAGAGAACATTATGAAGTAAATAGGTCATTTCCCCTGTTGTTGTCGTGTTGTCGTTGTTGATGATGATGTTGTTATTGCTGTTCTGTTTTTTTTTTTTTCTTGTGTTCATATTCTTGAAGTGCTGTTGTTGTTCTTCGTCTTCATGATGTTCTTTTTATACTTGATTAGTTTCCCTGTTCAAAGAATCGCTGGATAGGGGGGTAAAGGAGGCGTGATCACCATAATTACGTGATTCAAGAATGTCATCTTGGCCATTCGTTTTTTTTTTTTATTATTTATCTCCTTTTTCAATCATCCATTTATTACATTCCTTGGCAAAGGGCTCCATCTTAAATCACGTGATACATTAAAATGTATAGCTAACGAAGAAGCAGATGTGTGCCCAGCCAGCGCTATAAATGTGGCTGGCTGTTTGTTTTAGTTATCTGCGTGAGACTTTTACATTCTAGAAAAAGAACTAGTCTGGCCTTGAACACAGCTAGTGTAACTACAGGTAAGAGATTTTCACTGTGTTCTTTATCCTTTTTGCCTTTATGTGTTTTAACATTCTGTATTTTACAGTAGCAAACTCGGCACGTCTGCAGTCAAAACCTTTAATTTGATCACTTTTGAAACAATTCTCTCGCTAATAGTTGAAAATGAAATCCACTCGAAGATATGCTGATTCTTTACTTTTTAAGACAATTTGAAGGTGCAAAAGTCAAAGCTGAGCCTTGCATGGGGTTTTTGCTGCACTGATCTTGATAAGAATTGATTTGTTTTATCTTTGAAACATCATTTCCCTAGCTGTCTGTGACATTTCACCCGGTTGGGTAGACACTTCTCTTTGTCATTATGTGTTACATATTTTTCTGGGTCATCATTGCTCCGGGTGTCTGTGTCATTCCCCTCTTGGATCAGTTCAATTCATGTTGTTTAAGGCCCTGCGGACAGCCAGAAGCTACACCAAGGCTGTCACCTTGTTAATGTCAATTCTGTTGAGTTGCCCTCCTCTCTTCTTCCTTTGTATGAAGAACATATGGCATCCACTGATGCTAAGGTTGTTCCAGACCATTGTTTTTTTGCTGTTTCGTGAGCTCTGCTTTGCCATGGTTACTGTTTTCTCTCTAGTGTGAGCTTGCTGTCCAATGGAACTTTTCTCTGACAGCTCTCAGTCTCTCAGTCCAAGAATGAACCTATCTTGAGTGCGACTTCATTGTCTAAAAACTTAGAAATACATTGACAGTTCAGACAATTCTTGTCACATATTCCTGAACCCTCCGTCCGTTTAATGTTTGTTTTACAAAAATCGTGTGCTCACGTGTCACGTTTCTTGGTGACGTTTTTCTTTGTTTTCTCGGAAACCGTTATTACAACACAAGGCCAGGACTGTCTGTCCCCTAACCAAAGTCCCAGTTGTCATAAGGTTGCTCACCAAAGAAGTCCTCTGTGCCACTATGACACCTTTGATTTTAGTGACCCTTTTATGAACCAGCTTTCAAAGGTTGCAACCTCGCGGTGATCGAGGGGCTTGCGTGGTCCAGTGATCCCTTAGGCTCCTCTGGTGGATGCATCAATACTTGGATGATAGGCTCGTTTTTTAAAATGCTTCTAGGCCTAGAAAGTCAAGTTGCTGTCTGGCCTAAGCACAACGTGGTTGTTGTTGATGCCCTGGCAGGGTCTCCCATGTCAGTCACGTTAACGGCGAGGGGCCAAATGACAAATAGTAAGCAGCCCTTTTCCTTTTCTATTTTCAGCCTTCTTTAATGTACCTTTTCCTGTCTTTGTCTCCTCCCTTTCAAGCTTTTTTCCACATTTTTTTTTTTCTCTCCTTGGTCTTCTTAAAATCCGCGCCGTTTGCCGTGCGGTGCGACCTGTGATGGAGGGGAACGAGTTCCTGGTGATTGAGAGGGCAGGTGTTCTCAATGCATCTCTTTGGCTCAGACCTCTTCTAAACAGGAGGGACACTCTGGTCCAGGTGTATTAATCGGCTATCCCTGCATGGTGTTGGATGAAGACAGAAAATTCCCTGGCTGGCCAAGGTAACCCCTCCAGTGCTCAGCTCTCTGTCCTGGGGAGTTGAGCAGGATCAGGACAATAGGTGGGGGGCTCCTGTTTGTCGTATATCTCTTCCAAAGCCTGGAAGGGGTCAAGACAGTGACTTCTTAGCTCTGGCCTTGTTACAACCCGTGGTGGGTGGGTAAGGGAGAGATGAAATTAAGAACAACAAAAACAGCCATTCACAACAAAATTCTAGCCCGTAAAAAAAAGGAACGTTATATCTCTAGTAACAATTGATTCGAATGCGGACAGCGACTCGGACACAGAGACAAGGGGAGGAGGACAGGATTCTGGGCTTCCTGGCTTGTGGTTGAAAAGAACCAAATAGGAGAGAAACCCGTTTTCAGCCGTGGGTTCTTTTGCCATTCAGAAAAGATTCCAGGGGATTCCTGGTGACTCTCAATTAATTGAAAGGCTAAGGAACGGATCTTTCCTGGTGGAATGCAGATTCAAGAGCCAGCAGAACAGCTTTTGAGCGCCACTAAGCTGGTGGACAGGGAGATCAGAGTGACACCGCACAAGCAGCTGAACTCCTCGGAAGGTGGTATAAGATGTCTTGATCTGAATGGAGTATCAGAGGCAGAAATAAAGAGAGAGTTGGGGCCTCAAGGATGATTGATGTCCACAGGGTAATAATGCGAAAGGAACTGAGAGAATACCCACAAACACGATCTTCTTAAACTTTTTTCACCCAGCCTTCAAGACCATCAAACAGGCTACCTGGTTGTTAAAGTTGACCTCTACATCCCTATGAGGTGTTTCCTCCGCTGTCATCAATTTGGCCATGTCGTGTGCAGGTGCGTGGGGGCGGAGATCTGTGGTCGGTGCTGAAAATCAGTCCATGAAGGGACCTTGCCAGGGATCAGCCCTTTGTGCCAACTGTGGTGGCAGCCACCCGTCTTTCTCGCAGGACTGCCCCTAATGGAATGTTGATGAAAACATCCAGCAAGTCGAGACTGAAAGGAGTCCGTTCCATGAAGCCAGGGAACTGGTGCTCGGCAGTCAGCCAGCTTTGTCATACTCTGCTGCTAGTAGAAAGATCCAGGCAGTGTCTGTCTCTTGTCAGACAGAAGCATTTCATTTTACTAAATGTACACAGGAGACATCAACAGATGGAATCAGGTAAACCTGCACGAAAAACCAGTAGTACCTCCGTACAAAAGCAGCGCCCTTAGTGGGGCGTTTAAACCCGCTATCCCCCGTCTCTCCAGAGACAACAAAAAAGTCGCTGGTGTGACCATGGCTGGGAAACAGACCCCTCCTAGATCCTCCCAGCCCCCTTGCCCCCGGGAAGGATGGGGAACAGAAAATCGGGCCTGTTCCCCAAAAGGTCGCGGAGCCTATCCAAAAGTCCCCCGATGAGGGAAAGGTGTGGAGGTGATAGAGCTTGATGGGCCTCTGTCTTCCCTCTTCATACTTCACAAGAAAAAGGGTCAGAGGAAGAAAACCAACTTCCTGGCCACAGAGAACCAGACATTTTAACCGAAAACAAGTTTTCTCCTCTCCAGTTCGACAACGAGGATAAGCAGAAACGGAATGTGTTGTTTCACTATCTTCATTTCCTTGCTATGAAGGACGTCAAACATTTTTCCATTGGAACATCTGAGGTCTCTTTTCCAGTTTTGAGGAGCTACTGCTGCTTTGTCAAAATTTGAAACCTGTTGTGATAGCTGTACAAGAAAACTGACATTCGGAACCAGAAGAATTTCACTCTTTCCGATTTGAAATATTCTCTCAAAAACTAGCCATCACATCCCACTGCAGATGGAGTAACAGGAGAAAGTCTCGCTACTGCACCCCAAAGTCTCTTTTGTTCAGCCAAAGTCATGGATTGAGTTAACTTCTCGCCAAGGACATTGACAAAACAAAGACGAAGGAACAAGACACGATGGCATTTCGACCTCTTTGGGTCTCTTCAAGTAAAACAAAAACTAAGTAAAAAAGGAAAAAGAAAAACAATCGATCACATTTTAACATTAGGGGACAGTAACAAACAAGAACCCCCGCCCCGCCGAAGATGAGACTTATCTGATGTCCATGAGTGGTGTGCTGTGAAGAATGGTAGCATTCGTCACAGGCACACACACATGGACATCAGATAAGTCTCTCTTCGTTCTTTGTTTGTACTGTCCTAAATGTTAAATGTGATCGGATCTGGTTTTTTTTGTCTTTCTTTTTTTTTTTTACTTGAAGAAGACCCAAGAGGTCGAAAATGCATCGTGTCTTGTCCTGTACTTGTTTGTCAATGTCATCTGGCGGCAACTAACCCCCACTTTCTTCTAAATTTTGCTTCCGTTCTCCGCCATCAGTCGCTCCATTTGAAAATTAGTTACTCGTGTTCAAGCTTTTTTGCCGCAAGAACAAACTTTGCATAAAACAGTTACAGGGGGCATACATGGGGGCATACATGGGGGCATACAAAACACTTTACAAAATATTAAAGATGAACTTCAAGTTTCAGGAAGTCCTACTCCGGGGCGTGAGTATGAGGCTTACGCACCTACACGGATGAAGGTCCCGCTCCTCATCCTCTTTACTCGTTCTGTTGATCCTCCCGTCCACCCACAGGGATGCATATCGCGCGACCCAACATCGTGGTTTTCATGGGGACGACATGGGTTGAGAATGACGTGGAAACTCATAGCAACGAAATGAACACGACCCAATATTGACAATGTTGGGCAACACTACGGGTTTAAGATGACCTTTTCCTACATGCTGAAGGTATCTAAACCTACTCCAGCCTTTTGTCTTCACGCGCCCTCTCTCACGCTCGGTGCCTTCTCTCGTCTGTCTCTCCTCTGACTCTCTAATTCTGCGCGCTCACCCACACCACGCAACGCACTCGTCGCGCGCACACACACACACACATACACACACAATGGCTGCACACATGCGTCGTCCGCGCGCGCGCGCACGCAGCGTACACACTCTAACATGCCTAAACACACACACACCACACACACACACACACACACACACACACACACACACACAACACACACACATCACACACACACTACATTACCACACACCCACCACACACACACACACACACACACCACACATCACACACACACCACACCACAGACACACATACACGGGGCGCACACGCGTGCGCACACACACATACGTGCGCACGCACGCACGCACATTTTATATATTCGCGCGCGCGCACACCCACACACACACCAAGCACACACACACACCCACACACCCACAACACACAGGCACGTGCGCACACCACGCACAAACCCACACACACATGCACACACACACACCACACACACACACACACACGCGCGTCGCGCGTCGCTCGCGCGCATCGCACAGCCGGACACACATCGAGCACACACACAACACAGACAAACAACACACCACACACACCACAACACAACACCACAACCACACACACACACACACACACAACACACACACACACCACCAAACACTGCGCACGCACACTCCTCCTCAGATTTTGGGCTCACGCGGATACATACACTCGCACGCGCACAAGTACATAATAACGGTGCATAGGAGGGGGGGGGGGGGGGGGGGGTGTGGGGATGGGGGGGGGGGGGGGACAGATAAGGGTCAACTCATCATACTCACTTTAAAACAAGCTCTGTGTCATGATTACAATCATTTTTAGTTTTGTAGAAGTTGAAATGAAATGTGATGCTCTCTGTCGTGATGTTGAAATCTTACGCATTCTGTCTTCACATTAATCAGCTTAATCACTGTATGTAAAGACATCACGGAAGTGAAGGGAAAAAACAACGATGCGAAGTATGCAATGTCAAAAGACAGCAGAATTGTATACACGTCGCCTTGAATTTATTAATTAAACACGCAAGTCTAACCAAAGGTTGCACGCTTGCTTTCAAAGTCTGATGCTCACTCTACGGTGCCTGTTCGATGGTAACTACTGGTCTGGGACAGTGTGCTGCCAGTGGGGGCAGGATAGATGAATTTAGTCACCGTAGCAAATCTTTCATCATTGGATGGAGATGCTAGGCTCAGCGTAGGGGTCCCTGCCCAGTCATATGTTAATGCTGAAATTCCGTTCCCTTTGTATTTAAGGTGACTACCAAACTTGATCGGAGGCCTACAGGAAACGTGTATTACATGTCAGTTTTTCTGAGGCCAGCATTGAGGGGCGCGGTTATCCGCAAACGGAAAGTCCCTGGTAATGTCTGTCATAACCTTAGGTTTTTGCCTGAAGCCCTCTGGAGATTAAACATGTGTCAACCTGTTCTGAATCTTGCTGTCTGATGCCAATTTATGCCTTCTCTGAAAATTTCAGCCAGCCTTTGCAGAAAACATGATGTTGAACATAGTGGGTGCCAAAATATAGCCTTGCTTTATGCCATTTGGGACGGGGAATGGATTAAGGTGTCTTCTTCCATTTTCCGGATTCAGGCCTGTCTGCATGCTGTCATGGACTTGACGGTGTCACCATACAGACAATTTTGGTGGGGCATCCCGTAACTGGCCATGATCTTCTATAGGCCCTCTCTACTGCCAGTACTGCAGGCCTTGGCCAGGTTTTCCATAGGCAGGAAAACAGGGTGGCCATTTTGTTCCTGACATTGTTCTTGGAGCTGTGTTGGTACAGGAAATGCCACATTGTGATGGTTCACCGTCTTTCTTTTCCTAAGCCCAATTGGGCTCTCGCTGGCAAAAGCTCTTGCTCAAGTGTGTTTACTATGCGATGCAGCAGAATCCTCTGCAAGTATCGTGCCTGTTGTGGAAATGAGACATGCCTCTGTGGTGTTGTCACGAGCCTGACTGTACCCTTTGCGCTTGTACAAACGGATAATGCATCTTTGAACGTCCTGGCTGCCACGTCAAAAGAATTACAATTATAAAGCTTTTTCAGGTCAGAAAGCTGCTGTCACCTTACTTTGTAGACTTCAGCTGTATTGCAGTCTGAGCCAGGAGCTTGGGCGCACTGGACAGCAAAGCACATCGCTTTTTGGTCTCGAAGACGGCCTGGTGGTTCATCCATGTCTTCGTTGGTGGGCACTACGAGGGGGCCAGGTTCTTATCACGGATACTTGCGTCACTGATAGCATGACAAGGCGGGTTGCAAAAAAACTCGTGGTACGTTACAGTAGAAGTACTTCTAGGTCCCACGACATCATCCAAGATCTATTCCTTGTCAGTGATGTCGATATGTTTCCATCAGCAATGAGCGAATGGATGATTCTGAATATGTAAGACCTCCATTAACTTTTGAAAATATATTTTCTTTCATATCATGCGCTGGTCAGCATGTCGCATCGATCTCCGCCACCTTTGTGTTGTTCAGCCACGTGCCTTGCATCTTCTGTAGTTTCTTTCTTGAACTGTTTCCTGTATATGTTTGAACACATCTTTTCATTTGAGGTTGAGTTAGTGTCACTGAGGTAAGCTTTGTGGCAGAAGATGTTTTCTCATCCCAGTAGCTGCTTAATGCCATCAAACCATTCTTTGGGAGTTTCTCGAGCTGGCTGCTGGCCACAGAATCTCTGTAGCATTTGTTGTAAACTGGGCAGTTTCTGAAGATGGACTCCAGTTGGCTTACATATTCTGGGTTGTCTAAAGAGGTGGATTCGGCTGTGTTCTTTCTAGAGCGTCTACAAACGAACTTCTAACTTTTTTGTTTCTTGTGTTTGTCAGCTTTGTGACTTTAAACCATCTTTGACGCCTTCTTGCTTTGGAGCGTCGCAGGTGGGTGCTGATTCTGGATGTTATGGCTGGCTGATTAGGAAGACGAAGGTCAGTACTGCACGTTTGGCATGCACATGGATTGGGCCCACATCCTGCCTGTTCCTCCTTCTTGACAATGATGTAGTCGATGAGAATGCAAATGCCTGGAGCGGGGATGCATCCATGATGTTTTGTTATGGTTAGGGTAGCGCGAAGACTGTTGTTGATCAGCAGTTTTCATGCTCGGCACAGGTCTTGAGAAGCAGGAGTACCGTTGATGCTGCGCAGTGGCCTATCTTGTGGCTTGTCAGTGACGAGACTTCTCCCCAGAAGTCTCTGTCAGAACGGAGCTTTCGCATTGAAATCACCTCTGTCCACTCCCCCAAAAAGGTAGAGTCAGATGCCCCCATTCACCAAAGCCAGGCCTTCAGCTTAAGAGCTGTCAATATCTGTTATACGGCTGGCGTGTTCTTTTCCAATTAGAGCTGTTTCTCCTTTACGGCCTGTTTACATCGTCTCTACCCGGACGGTGCTGCTCATATTCCATTGTGTGTCGAGGGTGAGAGGAACTATCCTCGTCTTTTTCTTCTTTGAGGTTTGATGTCGCTGTAATAGAGTCCTTCCTTTATTGATAGAGTTCCCTGGCTCCGCGAAGGATCTGAAGCAGACAGTTTTCTAGCCCTTTCCTTATGGCAACGTATCGTCTGAGCACGGCTATCCTTAAAAGGGGCTGCTCAAGTCGCTCCAGGTGTTTGCCCCGACTCCAATGCTGCTCCGGTGGGCAGAGGAGACGCAATCATGCTGACATGAGCCTCCTGTTTGCGTTTGTCGGCGGCTAGCTGCCAGCGTACCCACACCTGTCGCTTCATAGACTGTCCCATTGCCACAGTACTTGGTGATGAGATGAACAGGGATGGAAGATTGTTATTGGAGTGATTTGCGCATGAGACTTTGTTGAAAGTGAGGGGGAACTGGAGGGCAATTCATCGACCTCACTCTTTTCGTCCAAAACCAACTGAGTCCAGCAGACGAAGGACTGGGTCAAGACGCACTGGAGACGGAAGTCGGGTTGCGTGGATGGCCATGATGGGTCTTTTGTGTCTCGCCATGCTCTACTTCACTCCCACAATGGGTTGCCGGAAGTCGCCTTTGCTGCCTGTTGATCAGTTTATGATTTTCTTCAGCACAGTCCACTGAGATCCCAGTCTTCAATGCCTGGGGAGACAAGCCCTACCTCACCGAAGGTTTGAGTACCCGTCAGTTACCCTCACTTCCAGTTGCTGTCACCCTGCCAAAGCTGGGGTGTGCTGTGCTGCCACATGCTAAATAGCTACGGAGACCACAGCTGAGACTGAGTGCCAAGTGAGGACCCAAAGATGGACGTTCAGCCCTACGAAAGATTTCGCGAGCACCCCCGCTAGAGATGTTGCTTCTAACCGACATCTCTGTACAAGAAAGTTCTACTATTCAATTTAAGAAACATTCCGAACAGAGAGAAAACTAACTGAAGTGCAGCAAAAGTTCAAAAATAAATGCAGGGAAATGCAAAGAATTTCATTTACCATGGTATGTCTGTGCAGTTACAATATATAGATGAGCAGTTGGGCATGGACAAAAAGCGTCACAGACAAAACGAACAAGCTTACAGATAATACATCCCCACACCATCCTTGTCATCAGGAAAATCACCATCTATAAACGCATGTGAAAGTGCCACTATACGAGAGAAAAAAAATCTTAAGTTTTCCACCATTATTGTAACCCGTAAATCTCAGTGCTGAACGGAAATGACCCCCACTGCGCGACCCCACCAGCAGGACACCTTGACCTGATACAAGCCAACCTTGACCTTTATTTTCTCCATAAAAACTGCCAACAGCAGTACTCACCTCATCTGCACACACTGCCTTCCCAGCCGACTATTCAATGCCGACCCTTCTCAATATGCAACAATTGCACATGAGAACCTAGCAAGAACTTCCATTTTGATTGCACGTTCTCTCCATTCCTGGTAACTGCACGGACCAGATGTCATGGACATTGCACTTTTTCCTCATCCTGACATTTTGCCATGAAAAAAAAGTCATTGTCCGGACCCCACAGTGGGCGGTATGGTGTTGCTGGCGCGCGGGCGCAGTTTTGTGTGTGTTGCTTGTGGGTGGTTGTCGGTGTGTTGCTGTGGTCTGTGTGTGTGGTGTTGTGTGTATGTGTGTGGTGTGTGTGTGTGTTGTGTGTGGGTGTGTGTGTGGTGTGTGTGTCGCGTGTTGTTCGCAGCGTGCGCAAGCCGCACGTGTGCGTATGGCATCATTGCGTCTCGTGTGGTGTGTGTGTCGTGTGTGTGTTGTGTGTGTGTGTGTGTGTGTGGTTGTGTGTGGTGTGTTGCTCTTGACTTACCTCAGGATCACATATATCCAAATGACCTCTCTCCACTCAAATTTTACAGAGATAGCCCGTTGCCCTTTTCCATTCCCCCTACGGAACAGCTCCCCTACAAGTGTATGGTACATTTCATAGTATCAACAATATAATGCAACAATATCCTGGCCGTTCGTCTGCTTCTTGTCCTCTGTTTATCAAGACTTTCGTCGATTTGTTGGGTTGCTTCAGATTTTTTTTTCAGTTTTCACTTTATCATTTTTCTTCCCACTCCCCCCTCAACTCCAACCCCCGTCTCTCGCCTCTTTCTCTCTCTCCTTCTCCCTCTCTCCGCTCCTCTCTCTCTCTCACCCTCTCGTTTGTCTGTTGCTTACTGGCTGGCTTCTCCGCCTCTTCCTCTACCTACCGGTCACTTGCCTCTCTCCCTCCCCTTTGCTAGATAGATAGATCGGTACGTAGCGATAGACGGATAACTATATAGCACTGGATACATTGGATAAAATCTCTCGCCGGACTGTGCTATATACGATACATAAGCTGGGTAGTTTCTTTCTTTCTTTTTTCCTTTTTTTTCCTGCGTGCTTACGCGTTCTTTCCCCCGCAGATGTTTGTGAGGGTCCTCTCCACCCCACACACACCACACACCCACACACACACCACCCATCACACACACCACACCACTACACACCACACTTTCATGCTT
>JADBJO010033395.1:0-14639 GCA_016801955.1 Conus betulinus
TGTAGACAATCTGATGATGTTGCCACATTGTAGACAGTTTTTTACCATTGATCTAACAGTGTAGACAATCTCTGAATGCCACATTGTAGACAGTTTTGCCATAGTGTAGACAATCTAACATGTTGCCATAGTTACCCTCAACCTCACTGCAGTGTAGACAATCTGATGATGTTGCCAGTTTTACTATTGACGCAGCAGAAATGTTCAGAATCAAATTGCCGCTGTGTAGACAAGTTTTACTGTTGATCTTGCAGCAGCATAGACAATCTGTCCAATAATGTTGCACAGTATAGACAGTTTGACTGTTGATCTTGCAGCTAATTAGACAGTCTGGCTCTTATACTTGTTTATTTTCCGCTGTTCCCTCCCCCCACCCCTCCCCCACCCAAACCCCCAAGTCTTTGAGAGAAGCAGGCTTGTTCTGTAGTACATTTTCTGGGTCCACTCTTTTCTCTCACCTCCCCCCCTCCCCCCCCCCCCTCCCCCCCCCCCCCCCCCCCCCCCACACACACACACACACACACACACTTCCCCTCCCAGCTTCCCCTAAAACACTCTCCATGTAATCTGCAATAAGTGACTGTCTTCTGTAAGACTTACAACATTATGTCTGCTGCAATTTATTTGTTACTCTCAACATTATGTCTGTTAATTTGTTTATTACTCACAATGTTATGTCTGTTGTTATTTGTTTGTTACTTACAACATTATGTGAGTTGCAGCTTGTTTGTTACTCACAACATTATGTGTGTTGTAACTTGTTTGTTGTAACCATCACGTTTTGTACAGCATCAGCACAGTGTACCCTTGATAGAGTGTTGGGCACAGCAGGCAGGCAAAAGCGGTGTGGCACAGCATCAAACATCGATGGATGGCCTAGCGCTGGGTTATGCCTATGGCGAATGGCACAATGCCCTCAGTGCTGTGATGTAAGGTTTTTGCACACATGGGCTGGATGCTTAATGGCATTGCTGTCTGCTTTCCACCATGTTAGTGATGCAGGGGGGTCCTGTTGCTGCTTTGGGAGGGCATATGTTGCACACTGCGCTGCAGGCAGATGCCAGTCATTTCCCTGGAGGGGGTGGAGGCGGGAGGAGGGGGATGGGGTGGTGGTGGGGAAGGGGAGGTGAGGTGTTTGAACCTTGATTAAACTACCAAATTATTTCAAAGCAAATTGTTCCCTAAAATAATTTCCCAGAGTCCAGACAAACTGGGTTAATGTTTTAAAAAGAAGAGTAGAGAAGAAGGATGCTTTGCATGGTCTGAATCACTCAATCTTTTATAGAAAAGTCAGGTGTGGATGTAGTGTTGTGTGCATGTGTTCTAGTCTGTGTGTCGCTGATGTTTGTCACAGACCATCATCACTTGCACTGCCGTGACCTGGCACAGCCACATCCACCCCATACTCACCTTATTTGGATCACCACTTTGTCACCCAAGTTTGATTTAATTTCAGTCACACTAATGCCAGAATCATTGTTGTTGATTTAGGGTGCTTGGACAAAACACACACAAAGGCGTCTCTACGTCTTCCTGTTGTCTGTCACATGCCATGCAAGGCGAAGAAGAATGTTGTAAGGCTTGTTCTGGAAGCAGTGCTACAGGAACTGATGCTGTCCTGTGAAAATGCAGCGTCTTTATGTTCAGCTTTCTATTATAACCACAAACGTTAACAGAAAGTAGACTGACCCTGTGAAAGGTCAAACAGTGTGGTTCATTTGTTTGTGAGCAATGGCAGAGAGGCGTAAAGGGAGCTAGAAGTTAGCAATGATTCATTTCAGTGTCTCGTAGTCCCACGTAACTCCTGAGTTGTGGTAGTAGAAGGCAGGTCATTGTAAGTCAGAGTAGGACCTCACTCCCATGTCAGCATCTTGCCTGGTAAGTCAGCCCAGTACACTACAGAATACCCTTTTTTTTTTTTTTTTTTTTTTTTTTTAGTGGTGGCTGTAGAGCCTGTTTGCCAAGTTCGCTTTGTGTGTGTGTGTGTGTGTGTGTGTGTGTGTGTGTGTGTGTGTGTGTGTGTGTGTGTGTGAGAGATAGAGAGAGAGAGAGTGTGTGTGTGTGTGTGAGTGTTTGTTTGGGGGGGGGGGGGGGGGTGCAAGGAGGGGAAGTGGTTTGACAGCCTCATAAATCATTTCCCCCCACTCACTGCAACAGGTGTGCATTCTGTTGGCTGGGCTTATTTAAAAGGAAGGGGCAGTCCATCTCTCTGGGATTTGTTATAGGACTGAGCTGGAAAGGGAAGTAGAATGCACTTTAAATGGCTATGACCCGCAGAAAAATGTCATATTCATGGGACATGTGAGCGAGAGATAAAAGACAGAATGAACAGGTCTCATTTTTTTTGCCCAGAAGCCCTCTTTGTAGGTATGACTGATTATAGGCGATAACTGTTGTTTTCATTTGGCTGGGGGGGGGGGGGAAGGGATGAAAGGAAGTTGAAAGTGAATGGGTGTGCATCCTATGACAGCATGTTTGTGTTCAAGTGCAAGAGGTGATGTCTCTGAGGATGAAGCTGATCCCAGTAGGAGCAGGATGTTCCGTTCATTCATGCTGAGATTTCTTTGGAGTGTGTTGTCTGGCACAGTCCCGTGCCTTTCTTGGCCTGGCTGGAAATGCCTTCTGGGTTCTTTGGCATCTTCTTCTGCCTTCATCTTCTGTATTAACGTGTCTGTCTTTGCTTTCCCCTTCACCTTTGACCACCACTGTATTTCTGTTGATTAGAGTCGCTGCCTAGTGGCTTGTGTGCGTCCAGTTATTTCCCTGATCTGGAGGCTTTCTTTCACCACATTCATTGCATTCTGAACTTTCTGTTTTCTGCCAGTCTTCAAGATGGGCTGGATCGTTCTCACACCTGTGTGTCCTGAGTGCTTACGTGTGGTGGATAACACTGCTTTTTTTTCCACTTTATATTCCCTGCTGATGGCTTCAGAGAGTCTTCATTGTCATCATTCATAATGATCATCCTTGAAAACAAAATAGAAGAAAAAAGATTTTATCGATTGCATTTTGAAATCTTACGATGCAGCAACAGTTAGGCTATCCATGTTTTACCACCGAGGTTCAAGATTGCAGTGAGCATTTAACATTTCAAAAACGGGCTACCAGAGTTTTGGTACACAGATTTTGGAATACTAATAAAAATGAGTGTTCCTTTTGAAATTTGTTCTAAACACCACCAAAACATCAGGCAAACTGCATTTTCTACTGTAAATTGAATTAAATGCAGAATATATTTAGGCTTGATATCAGTTATTAACAGGGCATGTGTTTGCTGTTTTTGATATATTTAATGTTGTAAGGCTATGTTTGATATACTCAAAATACAAGTTATGCCATTTTAACAGAAAATGTCTGTTGAAAGAGTATGGCACAAAAGGCTTACTTTTTCATAATTTATCTTTCATATGGTTCACTTCACATCCTGTTTGTTTTCAGCGTCCAGTGAAAAACACTTTATGTAGGGAGATGCATTTTAAACTGATTGAACATACACACCTGGATATTTACTTTTAATTGTGTGAACATTACGCTTGCTGCATTTTCTCTGAACATCTTGGTGTCAGGTTGGACACCGTAACGTTTACAGGCATGATTTATAAAGAAAAAAGATTGGCCAAAATATCTAGTTTCAACATAAAAATGTATATGAAAAATAAAACGAAAGAAAGTGTAAGTGATATTTTATCCAGATTCAACATTTTTATGTGATTTCAACCAAGCAGAGGTACATATCTATCAATCTGTCTATATCTGTCTATCTGTATCTATATCACTCTATATCACTATGATTGACACCAGCAGAGGTGCATATCTATCAATCTGTCTATATCTGTGTAACTGTATCTCTCTCTTGTATATAACTTTGATGGGCCATATATAAAGATATCTTGCCAACATAGCTAAGCAAGATGTTGGTTGATTAGGCCAGTGAAGCTGCTTTGAAACAGTGAAAAAACAAATCGAACCAACAAAACTGCTTTAAAGCATCAAATAAAACATTTTACTTCTTTGAACAACAACACAAATCATTGCAAAGATTTGAAAAACACATTGTGTATCTCACATTGTTACCGAAATGATGGAAAATAGGCACTAATCTTGGGAAAGTCTGAAATTTCAGCGTGTGACAAACACACTGAAGTGTCATGTAAAACAATATAATAAGCAACATTAAAGTTTCTGATGATGCGCTTGTGGAATACATTGGCCACCTGCCAGTGAAGATAACATGATCAAATACATAGAAGTGTTTGAAGTAGATGGCGGGCGTGAACTTTCCACTACATTAAAAGAGAGTGCAGGAATGAAGGCTTAGATGTGTGTGATGTGTAATTGTAGAGAAAGCGGAAAGGGAAAAGGATTGTTCTGCTAGTTGCCGCTCTTCTGCCATTCTGAAAACGGACAGCTGTGCTGCAATTGAGGGAAGAGGTAGAAGGGAGGAGGTGGGGCTGGGGGTGAGATCGGGTGAAATAGGCCTAACCTATATCAGTGTGGTTCAGAAGAAAGGAAGTTGTGAAGTTTTGATTTTTTTTTTTTCTGTGTGTGTGTGTGTGTGTGTGTGTGTGTGTGTGTGAGAGAGAGAGAGAGAGAGAGAGAGAGAATATGTAATATACATGTATGCATTGTGTATTTTTGTATGTGTGTATAGTGTGCATGTAGTATGCTCGTGTTTGTGTGCGTGGTGTAGTGTGCTGTGATATATATGAAGTGTGCTGTTTTTTGTGAGGAAATGTGTGTCTGAATGTGTCTGCATTTGGAATTGAATGTACATGTGTCTGCATTTGGAACTGAATGTACATGCCTCATTCCTTCTCCATTAGTCCCAGCTCCCTGTCCTGTTTGGAATTGAATCTACATGTCTCTTTCCATCTCCCTTTGTCCATCCTCCTCTCTGTCCCTCATCCACGTGTGGCATGTGCCCATCGCTTGTGAGTCAAATAGAAAAAAACCTTGCCATACCCTGTTTTCTTGATTTCTATGCATAATTCCTCTTGCAGGAGCGTTGAGTATGTCTGTTTTGACAGGTACCCCCTAACTGTGTTTGTAGAAAATAAAGTCCAAGGAGGGATGTGAATGGAGGGTTTTGGGGTGACACTGATAGCAGTCAGGTGTGTGAAAAATGATACTGGGGGGGGGGGGGGGGGGGGGGAGGGCAGAGAAGTGTGAAAAATCCCACAGCTGGCCTCTGCTCTCTTCATCCTGTCCTGCCGCTCAACCTGGCTGCTTTCCTCTTTCTCTTCTTTGTGCTGGGATGAAGGGGGTGGGAGAGGACCATGGTCATACTGGGCACAGTAAACATGATGTTGGGATCCATTCCACGGGGAAATTGGCACACTTGGTAAAGAACTGCTAGGGGTGATGAAGTCTGTGGGAGAAGTGGTAGCTTCATAGATATCATCAGAACAGTTAGAAAGGGAGAGGCGAGGAGAGTAACCCAGCACTTGATTTAGAAACATATATATGCCTCGTTTGGGAGTGTGTGTGTGTGTGTGTGTGTGTGTGTGTGTGTGTGTGTGTGTGTGTGTGTACTTGTGCCTGTCTGTCTTTCTGAGCTTTTCTTTGCGCTGAGATGGGTTTCCAGCAGTGTCTGTGATTACTGGCTCATTGCCTAGACTCTGTGCTGGCCTGGAATGGCAGTGTTCCCATTGAGAGCAGGAAGATAGACTCTGTTCCCAGTGAAAGCAGGGAGAGAGGCTCTGTTCCCATTGAAAGCAGGGAGATAGGCTCTTTTCCCATTGAAAGCTGGGAGATAGGCTCTGTTCCCATTGAAAGCAGGGAGATAGGCTGTGTACCCATTGAAAGCAGGGAGATAGGCTGTGTACCTATTGAAAGCAGGGAGATAGGCTCTGTACACATTGAAAGCAGGGAGATAGGCTGTATACCCATTGAAAGCAAGGAGATAGGCTGTGTTCCCATTGAAAGCAAGGAGATAGGCTGTGTTCCCATTGAAAGCAAGGAGAGATGCTGTGTACCCATTGAAAGCAAGGAGAGAGGCTCTGTTCCCGTTGAGAGCAGGGAGAGAGGCTTTGTTCCCATTGGAAGCAGGGAGAGAGGCTCTGTTCCCATTGAGAGCAGGGAGAGACTCTCTGTTCCAATTGAAAGCAAGGAGAGAGGCTCTGTTCCTATTGAAAGCAAAGAGAGAGGCTCTGTTCCCAGTGAAAGCAGGGAGAGAGGCTCTGTTCCCATTGAAAGCAAGGAGAGAGGCTCTGTTCCCATTGAAAGCAAGGAGATAGGCTCAGTTCCCAGTGAAAGCAGGGAGAGAGGCTCTGTTCCCATTGAAAGCAAGGAGAGAGGCTCAGTTCCCAGTGAAAGCAGGGAGAGAGGCTATGTTCCCATTGAAGGCAAGGAGAGAGGCTATGTTCCCATTGAAAGCAAGGAGAGAGGCTCTGTTCCCATTGAAAGCAGGGAGATAGGCTCAGTTCCCAGTGAAAGCAAGGAGAGAAGCTGTGTTCCCATGAAAGCAAGGAGAGAGGCTTGAAGCATGCAGTGGCAAAGATCAGACGCTATGTGGGCTCTTTTCTGAGGGCTGATTTCACAGCGCCTGATGAACGGCTTTCACCATGCAGCTTTCATTCAGCGTGACAGGCCTGCTGACCTTTACCATGTTGTTTCTGTTCCGTTGATGGTGTGTTTGACCTGTGTGATGTTTATTATGTCCTGTTTGATGTTGTTTCTGACCTGTTTGATGTTGTTTCTGCACAGTTTGATGTTGGTTCTGTCCCATTGTGACGTTTATTTTTGTCCTGCTTGGTGTTGATGTGACTTGTTTGGTGTTTTTGACCTGTTTGATAGTTTTGTGTCTCTCTTCATTGATGCTGAGTCTATCTTGCTTGATATCGTGTCTTTCCTGGTTGGCGTTGATTATGTTCTGTTTGAGGTCGACGCTGTACTGCTTTAGGTTGATTCTGCCCTGTTTGATGTCATCTGTGTTTTTGTTCAGTTTGATGGCATTTTCGTACATTTTTGAGTTCCGTACATTCGGTGAGATGGCTTCCCTAATACATGGGGACACACATTAATGGTGTGTAATTTAAACACTCACAATCCAAACTCTTGTTTTTTTTTGCTTTGTCTGTCTGTCTGTCTGCAGAGGCACAGTTGCAAATGTGCAAATACATACACACATAAACACGCATACACAACACTACACTACACGCGCGTGCTCACACACACACACACACACACACACACACACACACACACACATTTACTCTCTCTCTCTCTCTTGTTATCTTATTTTTTCTGAAAATGGACATTGAAAAAGAGAAGGTCGGACAAGGTGAAGCATTAAAGTCACACCCTGGAGAGATAGTTGATCACCTCCTCGCCTCCTTCACTTTTCCGTTAACTTCTGTGGCCTCCCCCCCCCCCCCTCCCCCCTCAAACACTAGTAATATTAAATAAGATAATGTTCAAAAAGAGAGAGATGAAAAAAAAAAGAGCAAAGAGGAAACCGTGGAGTTCAATCTGTGGCCTTGTGTTTCCAGATGTGTACCCAGCGTGACATAGTTTAAAGAGCCTATCAGTGCTTCACAACCAGTGCTGGTCTCCTGTTTGCTCTTTTCTTGCTTCTGTTTGTATTGCTGGCTGGCAATTGCAATGATCTGCGCTCTGTGTTTCTGACTGGAAAAATTCTGTCATGCAGATCATCGCCTTTTGTTTGACATAGGGGAGGAGTCGGGGAACCTACACACAAACTGAGGGGGGAGGGAGAAGACAAGCACAGTGTCATGTTTTAGAGTGTTTATTGTTAGCACAGCAAAGCGTGCGTGCGCGTGCATGTGCACCACGCACAGACGCTGAAACAGCTATTGACATGCATGTGTCACACACACACACACGCACACACACACACACACACACACACACACAAAAGGCACATGTGTGTGAATTGCACAAGCACATGGACACACATGCATGTATACACTCAGGCACGCACACACACACACACACACACACACACACACACACACACACACACACACACACACACGCACTGACATACAGTCACACACAAAAACACACACACCACACACAGGCATGCGCGCGCACACACACACACACACACACACACACACACACACACACACACACACACACACACACACGTGTGCACTTTTTCTCTCTCTCTCTCTCTCTCTCTCTCACTCTCTTTCTGTCTCACGTAAGCATGCACCCATACACCGTATTCTCATACTATTACACACGTACACTCTCTCTCCCCAGGTCTGTCTATCTACTCCCTCCCATTAACTGCTCATATATGTAAATGTAATAGCCCTTTTCATGTCTGGAGTGACAGAACAGAGATATTTTGTTGTTGTGGGACAGTGATGGCCACTCTTCCCTGTCCTTCCCTGCCCCCCTTTAGCTGAAACAGTGCGACAGGTGTTGGACCAGGCCCCACCTGCTGGGTAAAATGATCCACATGCGGGGAACTTCAATGGTGGAAGAGACAGAGGGGGAAGGGCAAAAGGTGTGAACCACTTGACTGATCACAGGTGTCGGCACCTGTCCATGGCTAGCTGGGAGGGTCGTTAAGTGACCCCAGTTGACCTGTTCTACTGCCCAGTTCCCTAATTTTAGGGGCAGATGTGTGGGTGGTGTAATGGAGTGGCTGTGGGTTGTTTTTGACTTGTCGCTCGTGACCTGTGCGTAAACGTCTTGTTCTGAATTATGGACTGCTGTTGTGAGTGTGCAGGTCACTCATTTGGCTCAAATTGGTTGATGACGTGTAATGTTTTTCACCATGTGTCATGCAGTGCATGTTTATTGTGTTATGTCTAGTTGTTGTTTTGGCTGCAACTCCCCCCTGTTCCCTGTTCCCCCATCTCCTTACCCATCCCTGAAATGCCTCAAACACCGTACAGAGCATGCCATAGTGGTTTTGTTTCAAATGAATTGGTCTGTCTTCACAGTGTATGTCAAAAAAGTTCTGCACTGAATAGTCATCGTCTGCTTTCACAGTTTATGTCAGAAAAATACTGCGCTTAATGATAATCTACTGTCACAAAAGTTCAACACTGAATGGTAGTCTACTCACAGTTCACAGTTCATATCACAAAGATTGTGTATTGAATGATGGTCTGCTTTCACAGGTCGTATCACAAAGGCTCTGCACTGAATGCTGGTCTACTTTCATAGTTCATGACACAAGGTTGAACACCGAATGATGGTCTACTTTCACAGTTCTTATCACAAAGGATCAACATAGAACAATGGTCTACTTTCACAGTTCTTATCACAAAGGTTCAACATGGAATGATGGTCTACTTTCACAGTTCATATCACAAAGGTTGAACACTGAATGATGATCTACTCTCACAGTTTATATCACAAAGGTTGTGTACAGAATGATGGTCTACTTTCACAGTTCATAACACAAAGGTTGAACACTGAATGATGGTCTGCTTTCACAGTCCTTATCACAAAGGTTCAACATTGAATAATGGTCTACTATCACAGTTCATAACACAAAGGTTCTGTACTGAATGATGGTCTACTTTCACAGGTCGTATCACAAAGGCTCTGCACTGAATGCTGGTCTACTTTCATAGTTCATGACACAAAGGTTCAACATAGAATGATGGACTACTTTCACAGTTCTTATCACAAAGGTTCAACACTGAATGATGGTCTACTTTCACAGTTCATATCACAAAGTTTTGCATTGCATGATTGTCTACTTTCAATGTTCAAATCACAAAGATTCAACACTGAATGATGGTCTACTTTCACAGTTCATATCACAAAAGTTCTACACTGAACGATGGCCAGGTCTGCTTTCACACTTCACATCAGAAATATTCTGCTGTGAATGATGTCTACTTACATAGTTCATATCACAAAGATTCAACACTGAATGATAATCTACTTTCACAGTCCATGTCAGAAATGTTCTGCTCTGAATGATGGTCTCTACTTTTACAGTTCATTTTCTGTTTTCAAAGTTCATGTACGATAGGACCTGAACTACGTAATTTCACATAGCACCCTTATGACAGCCTTCCCCTGTAAATTCTTGGGTTCTCCTACATCAGAATCATTCTTAGAATCCCTAATTACATGAATCAAAACTGACACCATGAAAACGTGTCTCAGAGCCATGTTGGATAGGTAAATGAGACTGAAAAGAGCTGAAAATGCTGTTCTGTGGGTATAGGAACTACCTGTCTTAAAAGACAGTTTGTCAGCCCTATGTTGGTCAGTGAAGCAGTCTGATAGCAAGATGCTTTCACTTAAAGTGGATCTCTGTAGGCCTTGATGTGTTTAGTCAGCCCTCTGTTGGTCAGTGTAGCAGTCTGATAACAAGATGCTTCCAGTTCAAAGTTGATTCCCACTGGCCTCATGTTTGTCAGCCCTATGTTGATCGGTGGGTCAGTCTAATATCAAGGGTTTGGGTAACAGCAGTTGTAGGGTTCTTTGAGTGTAGTCCTTCAGCATTTGGTTCTGGACTAGAGAGAAGGGCCTTTGTGTCCACAACAGCGTTTATCAAAACCAACCCTGTTTGGAAAAAAGGGAGAGAAAAAAAGAGTGTCATGGGGGCCAGGCAGTGGAAAGGAGGTGGAAGAGAAAGAGGATCATGTGCTGTGTTTGTAGAACAGGGAGATGATTTGGGGTGTCATGTTGTGTTTGTTGTTGTGTGTTGCAGTTGTACAATGAGGAAATCATTGACCTCTTGGACACTACCCGTGACCCAGATATAAGGGTGAGGAATGGATCTGTACTTGTATGTGTGTGTGTGTGTGTGTGTGTGAATGTGTGTGTGTGGTGTGTGTGTGCATGCATGTGCGTGCGTGCGTGCGTGTGTGTGCGCGTGCGCGCATGTGTGTGTGTGTGTGTGTGCGTGTGTGTGTGTGCGTGCACGCATGCGCTCGCAGGCATGTGTATGTGCATCCGTGTGTGTGTGTGTGAGTGAAAGTCAGTAGATGTGAGTATTATAGTTGTATAGGCTTTGTACATGAAATATTTTGGTGAAAGCCTTACCAGTATATAGGCTTGCCATTGTGAGCATCTCGCCATTATGACAGCACTGTGAGAAGTCAGCCCTGGCCTTGGTAAGCTTCTTGCCATTGTGATAGGTCAGCCCTGGCCTTTGTAAGCCTCTTGCCATTGTGATAGGTCAGGTTTGGCTATTGTAAGCCTCTTGCCTTTGTCATAGGTCAGCCCTGGCCTTTGTGATAGGTCAGGTTTGGCCATTGTAAGTTTTCTGTGGTGATAATGCTGTCAGAAATCAGGCTAGAGAAAGGAGGGGCTGTGGGCGGTGTTTGAATGATGCTTGATAAATGTATTCATTGACTTTCTGTTGCCTTGATGATGAGTAGCCTTTCTATGGCTGGCAAAGCCCGGGGGGGGGGGGGAGATTTTACGAATGCTCGACATATTGTGCAGGTGGCTAATATATAGCATTTTTTAATGGTCAGCAGAATAATACATGTTTGTTGTTGTTGTTGTTGTTTTATCGAAATGTCCTATTGTTCAAATCTGGGTTTAATCATTGTTAGGCTCAGTCAGGTTATTGGCTTCAGTAATATATCTCTCTTTGAATTTTCTCGTTCTTTCTGTTGTTGCTTTGAAGTTCTTAAAACTGATAAAACAGTTTTCTGTGTGGGTAGAGTACATGTCTTTGCAGCACGAATTGGTGATTTTGTTGAACTGATGCAGACCCATGGGGAGGAAGGGTGATTTGAGATTGCTTAAAGCTCTTGTGTGTATATGAGTGGTCATTTGGGTAAGGTGTAGATGCAGGGCCTTGGGGAAATATGAGGATATTGTTTTTGCTTGAGTATTCTTGTGAACAGATATGGAGAATTGTGTGTGTGTGTCAGTTGCTCTTGTTTTTGAGGAGGAAGAAGGTGCACATGTTCCTGCATTACATGCTGTTTGTAACTATTTATGTGCTGCCTGTAACATTTGAAACAAAGTTTTGTTTCCAGATGAAATACTGAAATTATGAAAGAGTTCTTTTTACCTAAAAAAAAAAAAAATACAGCAACATAACAAAATAACAACAACATCATCATCAACCCATGGTAATCTTCAGTACAAAGTATAGCAAAATCATCTTAGTATGCACACACGCCCATTTCTTTTCGCTTCTTCCATCACATGTGTGCATGTATGTACGGATGCAAGTGAATGCATGTATAATTTCTGCATTTGTTACAGAGCCGAAAGTCTTTCATACGAATCCATGAGGATGCTTCAGGAGGGATTTACTGTGTAGGACGACTACCCGCCCTGTTCAGTCCCTGGAGGATGTGAGTGATCTGTCCTGTGCTTTGATATAAACCCTACTGTCTACTGGGCAATCAGATCTGTCCTGTCAGTAACAGACAGTGGTGGGCCAGTGCTTCTTCAGCTTCATCCCAGTTTGTATGTGTATCGCTTTGACTGTCCATGTCTGCACTTCATTCCTACAACATATGGACATGTTTAGACTTGGAATAAACTAAGGGTGTGTGGAATAAGCTAGCAGTGTATATCTTTCTGTCAGCTAGATGTGTTTATTTTAGAAAAGAACAGCATTGTGAGGTGTCTGAATGTATGGACACAAATAGGTTAGGATGCTGCTAGAAGACCCAGAATGGATCCATTGTTTTTTTACCACGCAGTCATCGATCAGCTTCACCAGTGTTGTCCGTTAGCATCACCAGTGTCATGGGTCATACACCAATCTATATTTTCCATTAGGAAACAACAGGTAACATTCTGTCAGCTTTGCTGATGCCATGGATCAGTGTCATCACTCAGCCTCAGCCCTCAGTTGTTCCACTATAAGTGTGGCTGTGGGAATGAAGAAAGAGAGAAGGCCAGTGATGCAGTGAGTGGCTGTGGGAATGAAGAAGAGAGAAGGCCAGTGATGCAGGGAGTGGCTGTGGGAATGAAGAAGAGAGAAGGCCAGTGATGCAGGGAGTGGCTGTGGGAATGAAGAAGAGAGAAGGCCAGTGATGCAGGGATGGCTGTGGGAATGAAGAAGAGAGAAGGCCAGTGTTACAGGCAGTGGCTGTGGGAATGAGGAAGAGAGAAGGCCAGTGTTGCAGGCAGTGGCTGTGGGAATGGAAGGCCAGTGATGCAGGGAGTGGCTGTGGAATGGAAGAAGAGTAGAGAAGGCCAGTGATGCAGGAAGTGGCTTTGGGAATGGAAGAAGAGTAGAGAAGGCCAGTGATGCAGGGAGTGGCTGTGGGAATGGAAGAAGAGTAGAGAAGGCCAGTGATGCAGGGAGTGGCTGTGGGAATGGAAGAAGAGTAGAGAAGGCCAGTGATGCAGGGAGTGGCTGTGGGAATGGAAGAGAGTAGAGAAGGCCAGTGATGCAGGGAGTGGCTGTTGGAATGGAAGAAGAGTAGAGAAGGCCAGTGATGCAGGGAGTGGCTGTTGGAATGGAAGAAGAGTAGAGAAGGCCAGTGATGCAGGCAGTGGCTGTTGGAATGGAAGAAGAGTAGAGAAGGCCAGTGATGCAGGCAGTGGCTGTGGGAATGGAAGGCCAGTGATGCAGGCAGTGGCTGTGGGAATGGAAGGCCAGTGATGCAGGCAGTGGCTGTGGGAATGGAAGAAGAGTAGAGAAGGCCAGTGATGCAGGGAGTGGCTGTGGGAATGGAAGGCCAGTGATGCAGGCAGTGGCTGTGGGAATGGAAGGCCAGTGATGCAGGGAGTGGCTGTGGGAATGGAAGAAGAGTAGAGAAGGCCAGTGATGCAGGGAGTGGCTGTGGGAATGGAAGAAGAGTAGAGAAGGCCAGTAATGCAGGGAGTGGCTGTGGGTTTGCAGGCGATGCTGTGCCTGAAGACGGGGGCCCTTTCACGCACCACGGCCAGCACCACCACATGAACGTGTCGTCCTCACGATCTCACGCCATCTTCACCTTGCAGATTAAGCAACACAGGATGGTCCGTGATGAGGTGAGACCTGGGAGCGTGCTAGCTGTGTGATGCTGATCACCTGTCATGTTCTTCACCCTTGTTAACTATCATACTGATGATGTGCTTTCTACCAGTGTTAGTTTTTATAATGATGTGTGCTCTTCCCCCTTGACTTTCACATGATGTCATGTTTTTCACCCTTTTAACTATCATACTGATGACATGTCTTCTGCTCTTCAGTTCTTTTTGTGCTGATGATGTGTTCTTCACCATTGTTAACTATCATACTGATAACGTGTTCTTTACTCATGTTAACTATCATACTGACGACATGTATTCTCCTCCCTTGTTAACTATCATACTGGGGACATGTGTTTCTTCATCATTGCTGACTATCTTACTGATGACATGTGTTCTTCATTATTGCTGACTGTATTACTGATGATATGTGTTCTTCATACTGCTGACTATCTTACTGATGACATGTGTTTCTTCATTATTGCTAACTATCATACTGATAAAACATGTTCTTTACCGATGTTAACTATCATACTGGTGACATGTGTTTCTTCACCCTTGTTAACTATCATACTGATGAAATCGGAAATGAAATGAGGCAGGAACAGCAAACAATGAACAGTAATAAGTGGGTAGTCTTTTGCTCCCATAAGGAAACCTAACACAGAGTAACTTTTATTCAGACTGGCACAGCCTTTTAAACTTGAATAAAGTCAGACAAATACAAAGACGAACAATCTAATAGTGGGGGAAAACAGCGC
>JADBJO010033396.1:0-14639 GCA_016801955.1 Conus betulinus
TGGCACCATATTCTCTCTGTCTACTGTATGATGGCACCATATTTCTCTGTCTTCTGTATGATGGCACCATATTTCTCTGTGTATTGTATGATAGCACCGTATTTTCTGTGTCTACTGTATGATGGCACCGTATTTCTATGTCTACTGTATGATGGCACCACATTTCTCTATATGATGGCGCCATATTTCTCTGTCTACTGTATGATGGCACCGTATTTCTGTGTCTACTGTATGATGGCACCGTATTTCTCTGTATGATGGCACCACATTTCTCTGCATGATGGCACCATATTTCTCTGTCTACTGTATGATAGCACCATATTTTCTCTGCATGATGGCACCATATTTCTCTGTTTACTGTGTGATGGCACCATATTCTCTGTGTTACTGTATGATGGCATCATATTTCTCTGTCTACTGTATGATAGCCCCATATTTCTCTGTCTACTGTATAATGGCACCATATTTCTCTGTCTACTGTATGATGGCACCATATTTCTCCGTCTACTGTATAATGGCACCATATTTCTCTGTCTACTGTATGAAGGCACCATATTTCTCTGTCTACTGTATGATGGCACCATATTTCTCTGTCTACTGTGTGATGGCACACATATTCTGTGTCTACTGTATGATGGCACCATATTTCTCTGTCTACTATATGACAGCACCATATTTCTCTGACTACTGTATGATGGCACAGTATTTCTCTGTCTACTGCATGATGGCACCATATTTCTCTGTATGATGGCACCATACTTTTCTGTATGATGGCATCGTATTTCTCTGTATGATGGCACCATATTTCTCTGTCTACTGTATGATGGCACCATATTTCTCTGTCTACTGTATGATGGCACCATATTCCTCTGTCTACTGTATGATGACACTAACATATCTCTGTATGATGGCATCATATTTCTCTGTATGACAGCACCATATTTCTCTGTCTACTGCATGATGGCATCATATTTCTCTGTCTACTGTATGAAGGCACCATATTTCTCTGTCTGCTGTATAATGGCACCATATTTCTGTGTCTACTGTATGAAGGCACCATATTTCTCTGTCTACTGTATGAAGGCACCATATGTCTCTGTCTGCTGTATAATGGCACCATATTTCTGTGTCTACTGTATGAAGGCACCATATTTCTCTGTCTACTGTATGATGGCACCATATTTCTCTGTATGATTGCACCATATTTCTCTGTCTACTGTATGAAGGCACCATATTTCTCTGTCTCCTGTATGATGGCACCATATTTCTCTGTCTACTTTTCTTTCTAATCACACCATTCTTCTTCTTCAGGTCGGTGTGTGACACAACTCTTCCTTTCTCGCCTTCTCTCAGTGATGTCTCCACTCTTGTTTCTCGTCCTCATCCATCTCTGTCTGTCTGTCTGGCTGGCTGGCTGGCTGGCTGTCTGTGTGTGTGTGTGTGTGTGGTGTCTCTCTCTCTCTCTCTCTCTCTCTCTCTCTCTCTCTCTCTCTCTCTCTTTCTCTCTCTTTCTTGTGTACGATTAAACAATTCTTCTCTTTCTTTTTTCTGTATGATGACATTAATCTTTAACATTCTCCTCCGTTGTTGTTGTTGTTTTGTTGCTGTTGTTGTTGTTCCTCTTCTTCTTTTCTTCTCTTCTTCTCTTCTTCTTCTTCTTCTTCTTCTTCTTCTACTCTTCTTCTTCTTCTTCGTCGTCGTCGTCGTCGTCGTCGTCGTCGTCGTTGTACCATTACTGGTGCCGATGTCATGGTCAGAATCGATGGAGGTGGCGGCGTTAGTGCAGCTGTTGGTGAAGTACAGGTTTTCATTCACATCTTTCTGCCATGTAAAACCTGCATGCTGTTTATTTGTTTGAAAGGCTTCCGACCATTGTTGTAACCCAAAAATCGTAATTCCACCTTATGTGCACAACCCAAATTAATAAAATAATCATCTAATCTCTTGATATCAATCATAAAATTAGAGATTAGGAAATTTGTGTGTCTGTCAAATAACACGCCTTATGTATTAACAATAAGTCATAATTCATAAATGTTGTGTCAATAGAATGCTGTCTAGTCACAGAAATTATATAGAAGATGTGTGTGTGCGTGTGTGTGTGTGTGTGTGTGTGTGTGTGTGTGTGTGTGTGTGTGTGTGTGTGTGTGTGTGTGTGTGTGTGTGATGGGAGAAGGGGGGTAGGGGTTGAACGAGAGGGTGAGACAATATGGAGATGAGTGGGGTGGGGTGGGTGGATAGGGGAAGGTGATGTGTGGTGGTAGGGGTTTCAGCGAGGTAGGGGTTTCAGCACAGGGTCTGCCATTGTTGTTGACTCTGGGCTGACTGGCTTCAGTCGCAGAACGACCACTGTGTTGCTGCCTTCTCCAGTAATTTTCCAGCTTGAAACACAGTTTTCAGTCAGCAGGGAGTTAGGATTGACTCCGCAGTCGCTGGAAGTCCAGTAACTGGCATCGTCACAGGAAAATAGAAAGCAATTGCCGCAGCTGAAATTGATAGCACCCTGTCGCTTCGTGTCAAATCTTGTGACCCTCCTTTGATGTTTGAAGAGGGACAGAGAGTTGGTGGAAAGGTGCAAAGGGGTACAAGATTGTATATAATGGGCAGATTTTTTTTTTGTAATTTCTTTTCTTTGTTTGTGTGTGTGTGTGTGTGTGTGTGTGTGTGTGTGTGTGTGTGTGTGTGTGTGCGTGCGCGCGCGCGCGCGCGCGCGTGTGTGTGTGTGTGTGTGTGTGTGCGTGCGTGAGAGCGTGGGTGTGTATGCGCGTGCGCGCATGTATGTGTGCGTGTATGTGTGTGTGTTTGTGAGAATGAATGCATGTGTGTACGAGTGCTCGAGTATGAGTGTGTGTGCGCACGTTTGTGTACATGTGTGTATGTGTGTGTGCGCGCGCGCGCGTGCGTGTGTGTGTGTGTGTGGTGTGTGTGTGTGTTTGTGTGTGTGTGTGTGTGTGTGTGTGTGTGTGTGCGCGTGTGTATGTGGGCGTGTGTATGTCTCTGTGTGTGTGAGTGTGTAAGTTTGAGTGTATGTGAGGGTATGGGTGTGTTCGTATTGAGATGTGTGTATTTGTGTACTTATGTAAGTGCGTACGTGTGTGTGTGTGCGCGCGCGCGCACGCGCGCGCGTACGTGAGTATGCGTATGTGCGTGAGTACGAGCGCGCGCGCGTGTGTGTGTGTGTGTGTGTGTGTGTGTGTGTGTGTGTGTGTGTGTGTGTGTGTGTGCGTGCGCATGTGTGTGTATGTGTATGTGTGCGCGCGTATTTTGTGTGTTAATTATGCTTCTTTGCTTAGAATGAAAAACGTTAGTATTCTGTTCATAATGTTTTCTTAAATGTCAGTACAACCTTGAGTTTATCTGACAATAATTGTGTTTTAGTCAGTCAGTCAGTGTGTGTGTGTGTGTGTGTGTATGTGTGTGTGTGTGTGTGTGTGTGTGATGGGAGAGGGGGTGGGGGTTGAACGGTAGGGTGAAGCAATATGGAGATGAGTGGGGTGGGTGGGTGGATAGGGGAAGGTGATGGGGGAGGAGGAGGGGGGGTTCAGAGAGAAAAATGTCCTGAGTTGGATTGGTCACTGTTGTTTTGACTGACCGTTTGATTGTTTTTGTCTGTTTACCTTACTTTATTCTTTTTCTTTCTTACATTAGCGGCGCTGTATTCCTTCCAATAGCGCTGTTTATGCACAACATACAGTGAACACTATGTTATTTGTCGCTCTTTTATTTCCTGTCTCATATTGGTTGCGACTTGTATTGCGCATGGTGTAATGATTCTGTACATGTCATGGTCATTGTAAAACATTTTGTTTCAAAGAAAAGAACCTTCTCAGCAAGGCGAAAAAAACAAATACAGAAATAAAATTATTTCGGAAAAATATAGATAAATAAACTGGTTTCAGTCAGTCAGTGTGTGTGTGTGTGTGTGTGTGTGTGTGTGTGTGTGTGTGTGTGTGTGTGTGTGTGTGTGTGTTCTTTTTTTCTAATTCCATTTTAACACTGACCATCCCCATTTTGCGACAAGTACAATAAAAGGACTCCAGGTCTATAATATTGTATTCCGTACTCTTACAGTTCATGCCCGTCAGTGTGTTTTGGACATTGTCGGGTGAAAATCTCTCACCGAGGGTACGTGAATGGTACTCTATGTGCCCATTTCTTAAGAATTTCACATATTTTAAGCATTAATTTTAAGCAGAGGTAAAAATCTTCAAAACTGCTATTACTTCTGCATCAACAACAACTACTACTGCTACTACTACTACTACTACTACTACTACTACTGCTGCTGCTGCTGCTACTACTACTACTACTACTACTACTGTGCCACAGAGTGGAGTGGGGGGTGCTTGTAAATGGATCTGCTACATCTATCTCTTGTATGTCTGAAGGCGTGTAAGTTGTCTGAGTATCTTTAATAATTCCTCCTTTCACTCACTCACACCACCTTACAACATACCAACACAAACAGGAACTTACTGGGGAGTGTACATTTAATTTACAATGAGATGGAAAAGATCTATATAACGCCTAAACAGCATCAACATGTGATTATAAACTAATTGGATTACGTCAATATGTATATACACGCACACTCCCTGTTAGGCTGAAAAAATAATTCATAGCATCACTCGTGACATACTGCAATAACGAGGGGCAAAATAGTCCATGGCATTACTCATGACACAGTATACTAACAACAACAACAAAAACAACAACAACAACAAGCATTTCTAACTCTCAAAGAAAATTATAATCTGAGTCTTTTCAGATATGAATCAAGTCTTGCCAGAGTTCATCATTGCAGGTTAGGTGTATTGCTGTCCAAGCTAGGGTAGACTTGCACACACACACACACATAAAAACATCACTCTGACCTCAAGTTCGGACATATTGAAGGCAGTCCACACAATGCCACTTCTGAGACTGGGCACAGGGGAAGACAGCTGGTCCCACACCTGCGACTGGGCACAGGGGAAGATAACTGGTCCCACACCTGCGACTGGGCACAGGGGAAGACAGCTGGTCCCACACCTGCGACTGGGCACAGGGGAAGATAGCTTGTCCCACACCTGTAACTGAGCAGAGGAGGGAACTAAGTCCAACAATTGAGCACAGGTCAGTCATCCCGAAAGGAAGACACCAGGGAGACATGGCAGCTCAGGAGGTAGGCCAGCTGCTCTCTGGAGCAGATGTGACTGACTCCAAAGCCATACTCGATCTGTGCAAATGTACCAGTCGAATTTCTCGACGTTGGCCGCTGAGTACAGTCAGCCACGGAAATGAGAAAAAAAAAAGAAAATCTCTGGCTATGCACACAGCAGATGCGCATAACTCGTCAGAAATCGTGCCTGTGTGACATACTACTACTACTACTACTACTACTACTACTACTACTACTACTACTGTGTGTGTGTGTGTGTGTGTGTGTGTGTGTGTGTGTGTGTGTGTGTGTGTCCTGTTTCACCTCTATCTATTCCTAATATTTTGGCGATCTGGGCTGGCCCCAGAATTGTCTGGTCGTGTGTTCGGAAATCCTGCCGATTCTGTAAATAACCTGGAGTTGTGCTACACGTCTATGCCCAGTCTTTCCGTGTCAACATTTATGTTGAGAATAGCTGCAACTGAACCGTCTTTTGCTTGCCTCCTTTGTAAATCTTTCTTCCTTTCTTTCTTTTACTCTTTCCTGTCTCTTGTATTTGCTTTTAAACTCAAAGGTTCGGTATGCTTTTGTATTGATAACGGGAAGTTGAACAGCGTCCTTGTTTTTTGACTGTGAACATATTCCTGACAGGGATGAGCCGTTTGTGGTGGAAAGAGATGAACTTCGAGAAGATTTTACAAAACTGAAAGTTTTGGACTGACTGCCGGACCTAAGGAAACGTCTACAGGTTTCACTGAATGTGGGAGTATTTAAAACATGTTTGGTCACCGGGCTTTGTAAAACCTCAACAAGGCAAAAATTTGAAAAGAAGAAAGTCGATGGTGCAGATTCCTCATCAGTCAGTCAATCCCCTGACCGCTGGGGCAGCCGCCGTTTCTCTCCAGGCTCTTCTGTTGGTGGCTGTCTTGAGGAGATCTGGCATGGCCATTTTGGTCCAGTCCTTTTATATTGTCGGACCAGCTCTTTCTCTGCCGTCCTCGTCTGCGCCCTCCTTCAACGGTACCTTGAAGGATGGTTTTGGAGAGAGGGGTGTTATGACGAATGATGTGGCCAAACCATGTCATCTTCCGTCGTTTTGACGGTTGCCAGAAGTGGTTCGTGGGGCCCCAACAAGGTTAGTGACCAGGTTCCGCACATAATCATTGGTCTTGTGTTCTTTGTAGGAGATGTGGAGAGTTAGTTTCCTCAGGCACCTGGTCTCAAACGCTGGATTCTTCTTTCTGTTTCGGCCATCAGTGTCCATGTCTCGCAACCATATAAGAGGATCGAGATCACTAGTGACTTGTAGAGCCGGAATTTTGTGTGGAATTTGATGTTGCTCTTCCACATGATCCTGATTCGGATTTCTGCTGTGCAGGTGCCATCTTTGGACAGGGTTGCTCCCAAGTACCTGAAGCTGGTCACTTCTTCCAGGGGCTCACCATTCATGGTTATGTTAGCACTGCTGTTAGTCGTGCTGTTGACCATGACCTTTGACTTCTCTGTGCTGACCTCCATGCCGTAGGCACTTGCTCTTGTGACAAGTCTGTTTGTGAGATCCTGGAGCTCGGTGTTGCTGCCCCCCATGAGGTCGATATCGTCTGCGAAAACGAAGGTTGCAGACCGGCCTGCCGCCAATGCTGATGGTGGTGTGGTGTTCTTCGAGGGTCTCTTGCATGATTCTCTCCAGAAAGATGTTGAAAAGGACTGGAGATAGTAGGCACCCTTGCCTGACTCCGACTGTGGTCGGGAAGAACTGGCCCTGCTGGCTATTGAAAGTACTGTGCTGCTGGAGTGTTCGTAGAGGGCCTGGATGACTTGGACGAGCCTCTCTTCAATGTTGAAGTCTCTGAGAACCTGCCATAGGCCGTTGTGCCACACCCGGTCGAATGCCTTCTTAAAGTCAATGAAGTTGTGGAAGAGGTCCTTTTGGTGTTGTTGTAGATGCTTTTTCAATCAGGACTCGGCAGTTGAAAATTTGTTCCACAGTGCTCCGCCCTCTTCTAAAACCTGCTTGTTCTTCTGATAGCAGTTCAGCCTTGGATTTCAGTCGGTTGAGGATGATGCGAAGCATGACTTTGCTGGGGTGGCTGATCAGACTTATAGTCCTGTAATTTTGGCATTGTTTCAGGTTGCCTTTCTTGGGTAAGGGAATCACCAATGACTGGGTCCACTCTGTTGGCCACTTCTTTTCTGTCCAGATCTTCTGACAAAGCATTGTTAATGCCTCTGTGGTCTCTTTCCCTCCGTATTTCACCAGCTCAGCTGGGACATTGTCCACTCCTGGGGATTTCCCTGGCTTCAGACTCTATATCGCGGCCTCAACCTCCTCCTTCTTCAGTACTTGGAGATCGTTCTCATTCTCTGCGGGTCGTTGGTTGTCCCGCAAAATGGATGTGTCCTGGGTTGAGCTGGTAATTGTAGAGGCCCTCACAGTATTCTGTCCATCTTCAGGACTTCTCATTCTCTGTCAGTAGCTTGCCATCCTTATCTTCGATGACCGCTGATCTTGTCCGGTTAGTTTTATTGAGGGTCTTGAGTGTGTTGTAGGCTTCTTTGCTGTTCCCTGCTTCCATGCCTTTCTCGATTGCTTCGCACTGCTCCGCTATCCAATTTTCCTCAGCTGTCTTCATCTTCTTCCTGACTTCTCTGTTCACCTGTTGGTACTGCATCCTGGCTTCGTCACTGGAGTGTTTCTTTCCTCCTAATTCCCGCCTCTTGTCACATAGATCTAAGACCTCGTTTGTAACCCAAGGCTGGATCTTCTTCTGCTTCTTTCCCACAACTTCTTCAGCTGTTGTAGTTAGCACCTCTTTGATGTTATTAGCAGGGTGTCTACATCGCTGTCCACTAAGCTGAGGGCAGCAAACTTCCCGCCTACTTGAGCCTGGAACATCTCTGCAATTTCGGGGTCCTTCAGCTTCTCTCTAGGTCGAAGCGAATGCGGGGCTTCTTTGGACTGGCTTACATTTTAGCTTGAGCTTGTAGGTTGCCAGGACAAGATCGTGATCGCTGGCAATGTCGGCGCCTGGGATGTTCTTGTTTTTGCTTTGTTGATGCTGGACTTGTAGCGTTGTGGGGCCAGAATGAAGTCTACTTGGTTGTGAACTTGCCCATTTGGTGAGTGCCAGGTTGTGATTCTGGACAGTTTGTGTGGGTGGAGAGTGTTGGCTAGGGTAAGTCGATGGCTTTTGGCAAACTCCAACAGTCTAAGGCCTCTGTCGTTGGTTTCCCCAAGATTATGATCATGTCTTTCTTTGGCACTGTTGCTATAATGGAGTCAATCTGCTCGTAGAACTCCTCGATTTCCTCGTCGTCATGGTCTGACGTTGGAGCATAGGCCTGGATGATCGTCAGGTTATGGGGTTTTGCAGAGATACGGATGGAAATAAGTCTGCTTTAAATGGTGTGCAGCTGATGACTTTCTCTCTCTCTCTCTCTCTCTCTCTCTCTCTCTCTCTCTCTCTCTCTCTGTGTGCGTGGGTGCGTGCGTGTGTGAGTGTGTTTATTCACGTTTTGGCACGATCTTTTTGACTGATTTGCATGGAAGTGTAGTAGCAAGGATTTTGGAATTTCTTTTTTTCCGTTCTTTACCACTCATATACACACACACCTGACAGTCACAAGTCCATTCTTTGCCACTCATACACATATACACACTTGACATTTATGTTTTGTTGTATAGAGAGGTGTAGACATACACATACACATAATCATTCCAGCTGATAATTTAATTTAATGTCTTCATCAGGCTGGACAACAAAAACAACAGGTAAGGGGGGGGGGGGGGAACAAGTGTGGATGAACAGCTCTTAGTTACTATGTTTGCTGTCGTCGTCGGGTCTAAAGACAACAACTAAGTGAAGGCTGATATTTTCATGTTTGTTGTGTTCATTTGGTGGCCACTGGCTTCAGCCTTTGTGTCCGTGTTCTGACCTCTGCCTACGGTCACTATACTTTGAACCTTACATTACTCACACTGAGTGGTCACTTTGGCAGTGCTGTCTGTTGAATCCATGACCTTATTCTCACTGAGTGGTCACTTTGGTAGTGCTGTCTGTTGAATCCAAGTAATTTCCCTTTCATTTGGTTTGCATCTCTAAGTATAGACTGAAATATGTTCCTTCTTTTTTTTTTATTGTTTAAGGCTCACTTTTGATAACTCGCTTCTGTGCATCGTTCTCATCCATCAACATTTTCTATCTTTCGCTGCTCTACCTTGGAGTTGAATGGATCGTGTGACGTTTCACGCACGGCATTTGAAATAGCACAACATCAGAGGTGGCGTTCTACGTTACTTATTGCAGGGGGGACAGCCACACAACAACAGAGGTGGTGTTCAACGTTACGTAATTTTGTAGGACTGTCACATAATATTAGTGATGGTATTCTACGTTACCTATCGTGGAAGGACTGTCACACAACATCAGATGTGGTGTTCTACGTTAAGTATTGTGAAAGGACTGTCACACTGCTGAAGAGAAGGAACACTGAGGAATTCTCTTCCAGGAGATAAAAGCTTACACTTAGGAGGCATTAGCCAGTAATTCTGTTTGAAAGTTTGAACTCGGTGATTGCCTTTGCTGTCAGTGAAGGATCAAGTATTTGTATATCAATGTCGTCTTTTCCTTCTATCTCCCACCCCCTCACATATCCTTACTTCAAATCCCAACCCTCAAATTATTTCATAGTAGCTAAGAATTATTCACCCACTCATGATTTCCCTCTAGCGCATTTGAACACATCGTAGTTGAGATAGATAGATAGATAGATAGATAGATAGATAGATAGATAGATAGATAGATAGATAGATAGATAGATAAATATGCTGTTTGTTTCTTTGTTGTCTTCATCCGGCCAGTAGGTCTGGGTTGTTATTTTAATGTTTGTTGTGATTATTTGATGGCCCAGTACTTCAGTTGTTGTCTTCTGTTTGGATCTCTGCCAGCAGTGGCTATTCTTAAAGTTGCTTGATTCAAACGGACACTTACCTTTCGTTGTGTTATCTATTGAAGATGTATTATCCTTTCTTTTCATTTGGATTTTAATGCGTAGTTATAAATATGTCCTTTCTGACCAGCCACCCGTGGCGAAGTGGTTAGCGTCGCGGACTTACGGCTGGTAGCTCGTGGGTTCGAATCCCATGAGTCATGTGGGTTTTTCTGCTCCGACCGGCTCCTACCCAGAGTTGAGTTTGTTGCGGACTCAGTTGGGAAGGCTGGGGCCACACAGTCGAGTTTCATCCACTTAATGGATGCGTTTCTGAGAGTGTGGCTCAAATTTCCTGACCAACACTGCAGGTGCCTGTATCTCTCGGGCCTGGTTGACGCCGGATATATTATGAAAGGAAGCGTAGAGTACAGCTCTGTCATGTAGTCTCAGACCAAAATGGAAATCCGTAGCATCATCTTCATCATCCTCATTCCCATCGATCAGCATAAAAAAATGTCTCAGATTGTGTGTCCCTTCATGCCCTGCTCTCATGGTGACCTCAGTTTGGATGTCCTTTCCACGTCTGTGGTCTTGGTTTGGTTCCGTCGGGGTCACCGGTATCGGCGAGTCCATGGGGGCTGTCGTTGGACGGACGTGGTGGCGCCCTCCGGAGGGAGAGCTCACTCACGCCGGCTCCGCGACTAAGGAATTATTGTCGTCAGTAGGGGGCTTAGTAGGTGGTGTCCTGCGTATGTTAGATCAGATCAGGCGCCACTGAACACCACCGAAGTGACTCGACAGCAGTGCAGTGTCTCCTCCGGTGGGTTGCCTTATGACGACTTGACATTGACTGCTGCCTGTGGATTGCCGGTGCCGGGGCTGCGGCGGGGCCGACCGGGCTGTGGCTGTGGACGGGGTGTCGGAATGAGCGACGTGGGTGCACTGCCCGTGAGGTGGCGCAGAGCTTGGACAGCAAAAAAAAAAAAAAAAAAAAATAAAAAAAAAAAAGAACATATTCTTCCAGCTCGTTTCAGACTGTTTCGGTAATGTAGTTCTTCCTATGGTTCCCTTGCCTTCAGTTTTCCTCCTCCACTGTCCCCCCTTGGGAGTTCATTGGATTGTGATGTCTTGCCCTCAGTATTGGGAGTTCATTGGATTGTGATGTCTTGCCCTCAGCATTGGGAGTTCATTGGATTGTGATGTCTTGCCCTCAGCATTGGGAGTTCATTGGATTGTGATGTCTTGCCCTCAGCATTGGGAGTTCATTGGATTGTGATGTCTTGCCCTCAGCATTGGGAGTTCATTGGATTGTGATATCTTGCCCTCAGCATTGGGATTTCATTGGATTGTGACGTCTTGCCCTTAGCATTGGGAGTTCATTGGATTGTGACGTCTTGCCCTCAGCATTGGGAGTTCATTGGATTGTGACGTCTTGCCCTCAGCATTGGGAGTTTCTTGGATTGTGACGTCTTTTCCTCAGCATTGGGAGTTCCTTGGATTGTGACGTCTTTTTCCTCAGCATTGGGAGTTCCTTGGATTGTGACGTCTTTTCCTCCAGCATTGGGAGTTCCTTGGATTGTGACGTCTTTTCCTCAGCATTGGGAGTTCCTTGGATTGTGACGTCTTGCCCTCAGCATTGGGAGTTCATTGGATTGTGACGTCTTACCCTCAGCAATTCCCACACCACAATTGCGGGGTGGGGTTCAAGGTTATGTATTGTGGGAAAGCTGTCACAACTCCTGAAGACGGGACTCATTAACCCCTTCATTGCTAAGTGCAAATGCACCATATGTGCCAGGGAATAAATTGCTATACCGTCACTTGCAATGTCTACTTCACTCTGTCTTATAACTACTTGGAATAAAACTTTGATATTCGGTCCACTGACTTAATGTACATTGTAGACTGCTTTCAGTTGATCTTGAAGTACCATTTCTTTTTCTCTTCACTTGTGATTGGGTAAGTTGTTTTGTTTACATCGTGTCATCACTCCGAAAATTTTCCGGGCTACAGGTGCACAGAATGCACTTTTGGTCCCGAAAAAATTCCGAGCTGGGACAGTAAAGGGGTTAAGGAGTTGTCATCCAGAAGATGAAAGCTGACTCTGTGCAGACATTGCAAGTGGTTCAGGTCAAGGCAGGAACTCAGTGATTCTCAATGCTGTCAGTGAGGGATTGAACATTTGCATTTCCAGGTCGTCTTTTTCACTCCCCCCTCTCTCCCCACATCCTCCTCCTTCTCCTCCCCCAACCCTTCCCCGTTCACCCACATTTGTAGTTCCCCACAAAGTATTCATTTCAGTTGTTTTGTTTTGTTATCATCTGCCTGAAGAAGACCAACAGGTCAGGGTTTGTTACTTTCATGTTTGTTGTTACCGGGCCTGAAGAAGACCAACAGGTCAGGGCTTGTTACTGTCATGTTTGTTGTGTTCGTCTGGGCGGCTCAGAGTTTCAGCTTCCATTTTCGTGTTTTGACTTCTTTGCCTGTAGTCATTACAATTTGAAACTGATCAAGCTAGGCACAGGGTACAAGCTGTACTCATAAGTTATCATTAGAAAGGCTCTAAAGCTTTTTTTTGGTGTTGTTGATGTTGCTGTTTCTGTTGTTGTTTTTGTTGTTGTTATTGTTGTTGCTTATGTTGATTTTGTTGTTGTTGTTGATGCTGTTGTTGTTGCTGTAATCATCGTGGTCGTGTTAAGACCATGGGGTGTATTTGCTAAAAGAGAGGGCAAGAGGTATAAGGGTTCACAGCCTCGGTACTTAGTGTCAGATCCCAACAGAAATGCTGGCGTGGTGCACAATGGACACAATGAAAAAAAGATGGGTCATAAAGGCAGACAAGAACTGCAGACGATAGTAAATGAACATAAAAAACAAGACAAGACAAGGGCAAATAGAGTCATGCAGTCCAACGGAAAAGTAACATGGATGAGGAGATGGTGGAATAGTGGGTGGTAATTAAAAACAAGTTAATATCTACAGAGAATAGGTTTCAATAACAATATGAACAGTACCAGTGATACAAATAACCAAACAAAATCATACTTAAAATTTCCATATCACCCATGAGAGAGAGGAGGGGGAGAGAGAGAGAGAGAGAGAGAGAGAGAGAGAGAGAGAGAGAGAGAGACAGACAGACAGAGAGAGAGAGAGAGAGAGAGAGAGAGAGAGGAGAGGGATGAGAGTGGTAGAGGTTGATGAGGATAAAGTACTACTATATTTTCCAGAATTGGAGGAACCAATTCATCTGAAAGAGCTCCAAGCATTTCCAAGGACGTTGGTTAGGTTTTTGCAAGAAAGGAGACCAGAGATTTTTTTTAACTTTATGTCAAATTGTTCAGCTTCTTTTTATCCTCAATTTGGGGCCGGGCTATAAGCGACATTTCCTTAGTTGTCGACTCCAGTTCAGGTGGTTGGCGTTTTTTTCTTCGTTGGCAAAATCCCTGTGCTTTTGATTAGTAGTAGAAATGGTGGTAGTAGTAGTGGTGGTGGTGGTGGTAGTAGTAGTAGTAGTAGTAGTAGTAGTAGTAGTAGTAGTAGTATTTGTTGCATTAATATGAAGACATTGTATGCCCCTCATTAAAATGTTTCTGTTAGGCAGGATATATTCACCATAAAAACTAGTTCCATTTGTATTTTGTTGAAAATCAGTTTCTATCTAACTACCCTACATGCCGTAAACGTTTTCTCTTTCTCGGCGCAAGAAATCAGATTTTATTATTTAAGAAATGTGAATGTCTTTAAAAACAAAACGCTTCAAATATCACAACTTTGGATGACCCATGACCAAGGTCTCCACAAAGTCTGCTGAAAAGAGTCAAACGTCAAGCCAATTCCAGCACTCCATGAGGACCACAGTGTCTGTCCAATGTCAAATTCCAGCACTGCATGAGGACCACAGTGTCTGTCCAATGTCAAAATCCAGCACTCCATGAGGACCACAGTGTCTGTCCAATGTCAAAATCCAGCACTCCATGAGGACCACAGTGTCTGTCCAATGTCAAATTCCAGCACTGCATGAGGACCACAGTGTCTGTCCAATGTCAAAATCCAGCACTCCATGAGGGACCACAGTGTCTGTCCAATGTCAAAATCCAGCACTCCATGAGGACCACAGTGTCTGTCCAATGTCAGCCAATTCCAGCACTCCATGAGGACCACAGTGTCTGTCCAATGTCAAATTCCAGCACTCCATGAGGACCACAGTGTCTGTCCAATGTCAAATTCCAGCATTCCATGAGGACCACAGTGTCTGTCTAATGTCAAATTCCAGCAGTCCATAAGGACCACAGTGTCTGTCAAATGTCAAGCCAATTCCAGCACTCCATGAGGACCACAGTGTCTGTCAAATGTCAAATTCCAGCATTCCATGAGGACCACAGTGTCTGTCAAATGTCAAATTCCAGCATTCCATGAGGACCACAGTGTCTGTCAATGTCAAATTCCAGCATTTCGTAAGGACCACAGTGTCTATCAAATGTCAAGCCAATTCCAGCACTCCATGAGGACCACAGTGTCTGTCAAATGTCAAATTCCAGCATTCCACGAGGACCACAGTGTCTGTCAA
>JADBJO010033397.1:0-14638 GCA_016801955.1 Conus betulinus
GAGCAGGCAAAAGACTGTCGAAGCGCGCGTGCGCGAGGGCGCACGCACGTACGCAAGCACGTACGAACGCACGCGTGCGCACTAACACATATACACACACGCGCGCGCGTGCGTGTGCGACAGAGATATAAGGTGAAAACTGACATAAAACCGTGTGCTACTCACCACTCCGTAACATTGCGTTTAAAGCCACGCCAAGCAGAATCTGTGGCGATCCAACAATCCGGACCGCTTTCTGTCCAGTTTTCGGTAAGTAGTCACGAATGATGCATCATCGTCTGCGCGTTCCTTTCGTTGAATGTCATCAGCATTAAAAACAGTCACAGCTTCCGCAATTCGGTGATGTCTTCTTTGACACGTCTAGTAATGTCGGTTCACTTCAAAATGCCTCTGCGCCTCAGAAAAGCATTATTCCCATCCTTTAGTCATTTGGCGGGCAGTTAGCATAGAGTGTTGTCCACCCTTTAGTCATTTGGCGGGCAGTTAGTATAGAGTGTTGTCCACCCTTTAGTCATTTGGCGGGCAGTTAGCATAGAGTGTTGTCCACCCTTTAGTCATTTGGCGGCAGTTAGCATAGAGCGTTGTCCACCCTTTAGTTATTTGGCGGGCAGTTAGCATAGAATGTTGTCCACCCTTTAGTCATTTGGCGGGCAGTTAGCATAGAGCGTTGTCCACCCTTTAGTCATTTGGCAGGCAGTTAGCATAGAATGTTGTCCACCCTTTAGTCATTTGGCGGGCAGTTAGCATAGAGTGTTGTCCACCCTTTAGTCATTTGGCGGGCAGTTAGCATAGAATGTTGTCCACCCTTTAGTCATTTGGCGGGCAGTTAGCATAGAGTGTTGTCCGTCTGCGCACTTCGCGTCTTCACAGACATCTCTGCCGGGTACATCTCCGTCAGTGTGAAGGTACCACAGACTTGGTACTGTGCCGGGTACATCTCCGTCAGTGTGAAGGTACCACAGACTTGGTTGTGTGCCGGGTACATCTCCGTCAGTGTGAAGGTACCACAGACTTGGTTGTGTGCCGGGTACATCTCCGTCAATGTGAAGGTACCACAGACTTGGTTCTGTGCCGGGTACATCTCCGTCAGTGTGAAGGTGCCACAAACTCGGTTCTGGTGCCATGAATACGCAGTCTCATTGACCAGGGAGACGGGTGCCACACTGTTTCTCCTACACGTTGTTCTCCAAAACCAGTCCCTTCCTTTGCCGCCATCTTGTGACCAGGGTCGTTTCGCCTTCGTGCTGCTCTCTGAGTTCATTCCGTCCACTAATTCATCTTGGTTTCGCCAACAGATGAGCATATGCTCATATTTCCTGACAGAAAAAAAAAATCAAGCTCTAAAAGAGAATCAAGCCATACACAGAGTGTACAACTGCACATACTATGAATACAGCACTGAGCATTAGTGATAAGAACGTTGAAATGGAGCGCTACACAGAGTGTACAACTGCACATACTATGAATACAGCACTGAGCATTGGTGATAAGAACGTTGAAATTGAAGCCAAATCTGCCTTCGGTCAGGTGAACTCTAGACCTGTTGCTGATCGTGGTGAAACTGTAGTCTGCTCACCAAAGCGACTTGGAATTTTCTGAACAGCAGATGTGGAGGAGAACTGCTGTCTGGGCAGGCACAGCTATAAATCTCTGACCAGGACAGGTCACTGAGAGCTGCTGTCTGGCAGGCACAGCTATAAATCTGACCAGAACAGGTCACCAGACGCGCGAACGCTGTATCAGAAATGTTCGGCAAATGGCTGCCGAGCTGCATGTTCATCACAGAGTGGAGAAAGGCTTCTCAAAGGGAGTTTTCCTTTTCTTGTGGGCCGCTCACGTTGTTGTCATCTAAGTTTTCAAAACAATGGATCAAACCCACACCCACACTCACGCCCACAACCACCCTGCACATTTTACACGTCAGAGAGAGAGAGAGAGAGAGAGAGAGAGAGAGAGAGAGAGATCACTGCTGTTTCTATACCCTTCAAAAAATTAAGAGGTGACGAAGCCATTGATAAACTCGATCGAAATGCATTAATTCTGAGGTTTATGAGAAATGTAAAAGGGTAAATTTCTCTTCCTCTTGAAATCGTAACTGCTTGGTATTGGGTGCACGCGCGCACGCGAGCACGCATACACGCACGCACAGACACACACACACACACACACACACACACACACACACACACACACGCATGCACGCACGCACGCACGCACGCACGCACGCATAAATTCAAGCCCACAAACTGCCCATAGGTATCTCAAGAAAGGTGTGAAAATCTTTGAGGCACCGGGCATCTCCTGTTTTATTTCACGTCGATCAGCAGGTAAAGCACAGTCTTAGTAGCTACCAATCGGAAAGAGAATAAGAGCATTCGGCGAATCACGCAAACCGACGCAAACAATATATCAGGACACAGCCACGAAATGTTTCAACAAGTACGTTTCAACTTCTGTTCGTTTAAAATCCCCCTAATCTTCGATGCAAACAAAGATAAACATTGTCTTCAGATATAAATGTAGGAAAATGATTTTTTTTTAATTTTTTTTTATTTTGGGGGGTGGGAGGGGGATGGGGATGGGAGTGTTCTAATGATGGTTAAGTTTTAAAGTTCCATGATCTACTGGCCACTGGGGCCATTATCTGTCAGAAGTTCACAGTGTCTAAGGCACAGCATGATGGAGGGCAGCGCCCATCCCTCTACTTCTGCTGCATTTGACCTTTCCGGACTGAACCGGGTACCCGTATATTGCTGGGTGGACAGAGGGTTTTCAAGCCCAACAAAATCCAACGTCAGCAATGATTCGAACTCGCGGCCGTCAGCTCTGCTGGGATGCACACTAACTGTTTGGCTCCGTGCTCCTCTTTCATGATGTGTAGCTATTCTTTAGGTAGGTAGGTTGGGATTAACGTGCTCTTCGCCAGAGGCCTTTTAAAGACAGGGTGTCCCAGATTCTTGTCTATGTAGCTCTTTGCGTTGCTGCCCCCAGCAGTGATGTTGTCTGTGTAGTTCTGTGCGTTGCTGCCTCCAGCAGTGATGTTGTCTGTGTAGTTCTGTGCGTTGCTGCCCCCAGCAGTGATGTTGTCTGTGTAGCTCTTTGCGTTGCTGCCCCCAGCAGTGATGTTGTCTGTGTAGCTCTTTGCGTTGCTGCCCCCAGCAATGATGTTGTCGGAGTCTGTGTTGTTGGCCGTCTGCTTTGTGCGGCAGCCTCCTCTCAAGCCCTTGTACAGCTTCCTGTGGGGCTCACTGATAGGGATCCACACGATCCAGTTTTGGCCAGCTCGGGCGGAACGCACTGTCTGGTCGCCCCCCCCCCCCCACCCCTTCCCCCTCCCGCTGGCGAGCCAGACGACAGGGGTGAGAGTCTCAAAGGTTGGACCAAAAGCAGGGCTCTAGGGAACCGCTCTGTCTCTTTTGACTCTCTTTGTCTCTTTTGACTCTCTTTGTCTCTTTTGAATCTCTTTGTCTCTTTTGACTCTCTCTGTCTCTTTTGACTCCCGTTGTTCCTTTTGACTCTCTCTGTCTCTTTTGACTCTCTCTGTCTATTTTGACCCACTCCGTCTATTTTGACTCTCTCTGTCTAGTTTGACTCTCTCTGTCTAGTTTGACTCTCTTTTTGTCCCTTTGGAGTCTGTATATTTTGACTCTCTTTGTCTCTTTTGACTCTCTTTGTCTCTTTTGACTCTTTCTGTCTATTTTGACTCTCTTTATCTCTTTTGACTCTCTATTTTTGACTCTCTTTTTATCTCTTTTGACTCTCTCTGTCTCTTTTGACTCTCTGTCTATTTTGACTCTCTGTGTCTCTTTTGACTCTCTGTGTCTGGTTTGACTCTCTTTGTCTCTCTTGACTCTCTTTTTGTCTCTTTTGTCTCTCTTTTTGTCTCTTTTGTCTCTCTCTGTCTATTTTGACTCTCTTTGTCTCTTTTGACTCTCTCTCTCTCTCTGTCAATTGTGACCTTCTTTGTGTCTCTTTTGACTATCTTTTTGTCTCTTTTGACTCTCTTTGTCTCTCTTGACTCTCTTTGTCTCTTTTGACTCTCTCTATATTGACTCTCTCTGTCTCTTTTGACTCTCTTTGTCTCTTTTGACTCTCTCTGTCTATTTCGACTCTCTGTCTATCTTGACCCTCTTTGTCTCTTTTGACTCTCTCTGTCTATTTTGACTCTCTTTGTCTCTTTTGATTCTCTCTGTCTATTTTGACTCCCTTTGTCTATTTTGACTCTGTCTCTTTTGACTGTCTTTGTCTCTCTTTTGACTCTCTCTCTCTCTGTCTATTGTGACTCTCTTTTTGTCTCGTTTGACTCCCTTTGCCTTCCGTGCCTCTTTCCTGCACGGTGGTTAAAACCAGCTGTCTGCACTGATGGATTGGAGGGAGTCACCTAGGAGCCTCATGGGTTGCATCCCTTGGGTGGCATGTTGCTGGAGGAAGTCCTGGACTCTGAGGTCATGGCTGGTCCTGAAAACCCATTGTGGTGCCAGGGTGGCCGCCAGGGCAGGGCACCCACTGTTGGAGCGTGCTGGAGCCTTCAGTGGGTGCCTGGCTCTGACGGACGCCCTGGCACCACTATGGGTTTTCAGGACAACATCGCGCCATTGTTTCTTTTCATACACCTTGAGCAGCAACGTCTTCGGATGGGTGCATAAGATGCTCGGTACTTTCATTCGCAGGCTCTCGATTTGCAAAGTCCTTGAAAGGTGATTCACTACTGAGCGTTATCACCCTCATTGCAAACTGCTTAGTTTATGCCAATTTATTTTCATTGTCCTATTTGTTTGTGCCTTGTCTGAAGAAGACCTAAGAGGTCGAAACGCGTCGTGTTTTGTCTTTTGACTCGTTTGTCCACGTCTCTCTTGGCGGTTCGCTAACATTTGTTTAAGATTTGCTTAGTTTATGCCAGTTTTTTTCTTTCTTTCTTTTCTAAAGAGATATGCAGTAGGTATGTGTAGGCGTGTGTACTACGCAGTGGATTTAGAGACAGAGGTGGAAGGGGAGGGAGGGATACAAAGAACAGGGAAAGAGGGGTGGGGTGTGGGTGGGGATGCAAGGTGGTAGAGAAAGAGAGAGAAGCAATGGGCGGCAAGAGGGAGGGAAAAAGAGGGAGAAAGGAGGGAGGAAGGAACGGCTGGGAGGCAGAAAAAGTTGGGGGGATGGGGGTGGTGGGAACGTGCGATGATAGGCAGGGAGAACGAAGTGTGTGTGCGTGCATGCGTGCGTGCGTGTGTGTGTGTGTGTGTGTGTGTGTGTGGCCGCGCAAGCACGCGCGTGCGTGCGTACTTGCGCGTGCGTGCGTGTCTGTCTACGAATTTGATTTACTATCGGTACACATTTTGAACTCTCTCTCAAGCTCTGTCTGTCTGTCTGTCACTGTCTGTCTGTCTGTCTGTCTGTCTGTCTGTCTGTCTCTCTCTCTCTCTCTCTCTCTCTCTCTCTCTCTCTCTCTCTCTCATGTGGAAATTTCCGACGTATTAGACGTAGGGCATCAGTTGGAAGTGAGTACAAGTTTTTCTTTCTGTCTTTCTTTCTTTCTTTCTTTTTTTTAAGTCGACGAACCGACAGTTTGCACTATTACACAATCTGTTGGAAGTATATCGGTCATACTTGGTGATCTCGGTCCACGTTCGTCCACACCAAGGATAGCAGTAGAGGTGAGGGGGGGGGGGGGGAACATGGAGGTTCCGCTGCGCATCCAAGATGGTCCGGACAGTTGTGAGCTGGCGTGTGTTTGGAAAACGCACTTCCAGTTGTCATTAACACAAACAAACAAACACCGACTTCTGGCAAATGAAATCGAAAAGCGCTCGAGTGAAATCAAACTGGTCTTGGAGAGGAAGGTGCGAAAAGAAAACCTTTTTTCATACCACAACTAAAAACACACACACACACACACACACACACACACACACACACACACACACACACACACACACACACACACGTACGTACGTGTGCGTGTGCGAGCGTGCGTGCAGGGTGTGTGTAGGGCAGGGGATCTGTCGGTACGGGGGAGTATTGAGCTGATCCCCATAGGAAAAGGGCAACTCCTGGTGGCTGCCTGTCCATCTGAAACCAGAGAAGCAGAGGGAAAATGAACAGTAACTCGCCTCGCTCTTCCCTCCTTGTCCGACTCGGGTCGCGCAGTCAACTAATAGCTTCCTTCGGGTCAGGGAACTGCTCAGTGGGCTGGTCTGCCCCCTGCAACTAATAGCTTCCTTCGGGTCAGGGAACTGCTCAGCGGACTGGTCTGCCCCCTGAGGTAATCCCACATACTAACATCTTGGTTTGCGCTGTTCAGTGAGGTCAAGGCCGTGCACTGTGCGAGTGCTTCAAACTTGATGATGACGACATTACCGCCCGCGAAGTGCGGTGAGCTGAGAGCCGCCCGATGCACAGCAGGCAGATATGGTGGTCAGACCAACAGGAAGAGGTGAATGCCCTCGGTGTACGCAATGCAACTCCACACAGTGAAGAACGAAGGTTACTGGTTTTGTCCTCTTTCCTTCTTTGCTGAACCAAAGTAATCTGATTGTGCGACGTCAGTTTGTTAGCCGAGGAGGGATACAGAGCTCTGCATGCTTCTGGTCTCAACACTGTTGCCGCAAAGTTGTATTCCACGCTGTTGAGAATAAATAGTATTCACATGAAAGACAGGCTTTAGAAAGCAACAATGTTTATGACATTCGGGTGGATGAATGCGTGGGAAAGCAATCAAACAACTGCATCAGTTGTGAAACAAAAGTCGGTGCAATTTTCTCAAGTGACTACTTCACAGAAGTACTTTATCTTTAATGACAAAGAAAACGGCATTAACGGGTTTTCACATGTAGAAGTCCCGTTCCTTTGCGATAAACATAACGCAGTCAGATAATGTGCGTTTTTGAACAACGTCACCTTCATCTAGACGAAAATATGCAAGAAATCACCCTCTCTGTCTCTCTTTCTCTGTCTCTGTCTGTCTGTCTCTGTCTCTCTCTCTCTCTCTCTCTCTCTCTCTCTCTCTCTCTCTCTCTCTCTCTCTCTGCTCTCTCCAAACTGTTTCTTATTCTAATGCTCTCTCTCTCACTCTCTGTCAGTTTCTGTCTCTCTCTCTGTCTCTGTCTGTCCCCCCTTCCTCGCCCCCCCCCCCCACCCTCCTCTCTCTCCTTCTTTCAGAAGTCCAGCTCTCTTTCTCTTTTCACAAACGTTAACAGCAACAACAACATTAGAACAATATGTCAAAGTTCATCAAAGTGTTCAATACTTAAGCAGGGTCGCCTTAACTCGGGCCATCGTCAGCATCAAACTTTACTTTCAGGTCTCCTCCTCCTCTACTTCAGCTGACCTTTTCTTCCAACAGTTCAGTCCCTTGATTCACTATCGGTATACCGGTACAGTCAGGCCAATACAAGTATATGGTACACCCCCTCTTCCCACCGCCCGTTCCTCCCCACCCACCCCCTCCACACACACCACCACCCTTTTTTTTTTAACTCGTGTTGACATTCACGTTATTGTCGGTTCGCATCGTAAGGCGTATAAAAGGAAATAAACTCATGCGCACGCTCGCACACACACACACACACACACACACACACACACACACACACACACACACACACACACACACACACCACACACACACACACACACACACACACACGCGCGCGCGCGCGCGCGCGCATACGACATACAGAGAGAGGGAGAAGGGGGATGCAGAAGGAAACAAAGCATAAGGAGAAACAAGAAAATAGAAAATGTGTGCAAAAAGGGAGGGGGGGGGGGGAGAGAAAGAGAGGGAGAGACAGAGAGAGAGAGAGAGAGAGAGAGAGACAGAGAAAGAGAGAGAGCAAAACGGATACACCGAGAGACAGAGACTAAAAACGTCACAGAGACTGAAGACAGAGAGTCTTGCTGTGTCAATTACGAAAAGCGGACAGTGATGGGGAGGGGTGCAAAAAAAATCAGAAAGATAAGAGAGAGAGAGAGAGAGAGAGAAGAGAGAGAGAGAGAGAGAGAGAGAAGGTGGAGAGAGATGTAGAGAGAGAGAGAGAGAGAGAAAGACAGAGAGGAGAGAGAGAGAGAGAGAGAGAGAGAGAACTCGGAACTCGGAACTCGGAAACTTTAATTGTAAGGCCACCGGCCTGTATACATGGATACACGTTCTCATGAGTGAATCAATACAATTACAAGAGTGCAGCTTTACTTCTCTTTTAAATGCGTATATCTAGTAGTCTTAAATGCATAGAATATATACATTGCTAAATTTCTTAAGAGCATGACGTCTTCAGATTGTAGCATTCGAGCTAAGCATTCTTCATTAATGGATGTATGTTGGTAATACTTTAACAAATATTTTTCTCTTAGAAAATGCATATGTTTGACATTCTAACAAAAAATGAAGCTCACTTTCTATCCTATTACAAAACGGGCATTTCTTTGATTTTTCATTATATCTATTATTTATATTCAGATCACACATTCCAAGTCTTAATCTAGTTAAAGCATAACGAAATTTACTAATAGTGATAACTGACAGGTACTTTTCTGATTGGAAGGATGATTTGAAAGACATATATGTGCTAAACCGTTCACTTTGAGAAAGTTTTGAATGCCAATCTTGCATGTAACAATCGATCATTCTCTGCTTTAATTCTTTAAGAAAAATAGTTTCATTCCCAACCCCTCCATTGATCCAAACATCTGAAAAACCAAAAGTATCAAGACATGTTTTAACAGAGATATAGACCAGTTATGACAATTAGAGTGCCCATGGTAAATTCGGGAATCTTATTCAAGATCATGAGATGTGCCTGTTTTAGGAAATCTATGGATGGATAGACATACTTTGGAGTTTAAACCAATATTTTATTGACTTTATAGCAGTGTCAATATACAAAGGGTACCGGCCTGTTTCTCCATATATCATTGTGTTTGGACTTTTGCGACTAACACCTAACAAGCGCTTACATGCAAACAAATGAACAGATTCAATCGACTGAAATTTAGTTAATCCCCAGAGCTCCCCTGCGTACAATAAACATTGTTTTATTTGTGAATCAAAAAGTTTGAAAAATATTGACAAATCCATGCTTCCTAGAGCCCACATTGTTTTGAAAATTTCTGCAACTTTATGTTTTGCTCGTCTAACGTATTCATCTAATGCAATATCAAACCCATTCTAGTGCTAAGAGTAAAACCAAGATATTTGTAGCTATTAACTACTTTCACTTGTCTCCCTTTATAGTGCCAACATTCAGTTTTAGACAAATGACCCCCTTTTCTGAAAACAATGATTTTAGTTTTATCTAGGTTCACTGTTAGATTTAGGATGTCAGATGCTTTCTGTAAATTGTCTAACTGATTTTGGAGCCCACTGGGTGTAGAAGAAACGACAGGGAAAACAAAATGACAGCAAGAAAGAGAGGGGAGGGAGGAGGAGCAGAGAGAGAAAGAGAGAGACAGAGCGGGGGGGGGGGGGGGTTCTTTCCTCCTTAAATGAGTAAAGGGATGGGTGTACTTTTCTAACACACACGCTTACACATCTGCACACATGCGCGCGCACACACACACACACACACACACACACACACACACACACACACACACACTCCATGCACACACATACGCACAAGCATACACACATACCATGCACTCGTGCACCGCATACACTGGCACAAACACATCTGCTAAGTCGCAGCCATGAGACTCTCTTCTTAAATTCTCTCATCTTAGTCATTAATTCATGTATCCATCAGCTTTAAATCATGGGCAGTGTGGTGGTCTCAAAGCTTAGCGGATGTGGTGTAGCGTATATGGACTAGTCCATACGAAATGACGCCTCCTTTATGAAGCTGAAACTGAAACTAATACGTGAATTTTCTTCCAGAGCTAACTCCCCATATAAGAATTTACCCCGAAGCTTTTCTTTCGTTCGTTCGTTCAAACCGTCAGCTCCCACTGGACGTCAAAAACGCCAGCGCACCCTGTCCCGGGCTGCCCTTTCCGATTTCTCCCAGGTATACCCCGCGCTCTCTTCCTCTCTGCATCCAAGTCTCTCCTCCACGATTTCCTAGGTCTTCCCCTTCTCTGTCCTGTGGGTTGCAGCGCAGAGCATGTCGCGTAATGTCGTCGATGGGCTTCCTCAGTATGAGGCCTATCCAACGCCATTTCCTCTTTTTCACCTCTTTCTCCTCGGGGAGTTGATGTGTCCGCTCCCACAGTTCCACATTCCTGATGGTGTCTGGCCAGTGGATCTGAAGTATCTGTCGGAGGCAGCCGTTAATGAATGTCTGTATTTTCTTGGAGATGGTCTTTGTTGTTCTTCACGTCCCAGCACCACACATGAGTACTGACTTGACATTAGAGTTGAAAGTCGTATCTTGGTTCGTCTGCCGACAGGCCTGGATGTCCATATGTTCTTTAATTGACGAAAAGCTATCCTGGCCTTGCCAATTCTTGCCTTGACGTCCGCATCTGTTCCACCTTTCCTGTCAACTGTGCTCCCCAGGTAGGTGAACTTCTCCACCTCTTCTAGCGGGTTGACATTCAATCTGATGGGATCTTGCTTCTTTGTGTTGGTTGGCCCGCAGTACTTTTGTTTTCCCCCCTGTTCACCTTCAGCCTGACCTGACCTGTGCTGAAACTTCTGCCAAGTCTGATGTCTTCTCTTGCATTTGCTGATGGGTGTGGGACAGGAGCACCAGATCGTCGGCAAAGTCCAGGTTGTCTAGTTGTCCAGTCATGGCCCACTGGATACCATTCCTCTTCCCGGCAGTCGTTGTCCTCATGATCCAATCCACCACGAGCAGAAACAGGAAAAGTGATAGCAGACATCCTTGCCTCACTCCAGTTTGACAGGGAAGCTCCTTGTTAATTGTCCTTCGTGTATGACCTTGCGGCTCATTCCTTCGTAGGAGTTCTTGATGATGTTGAGAAACTTTGTTGGTATTCCATGGCATAGCGTCTCATGAGTTGCTGTGGGGTGTCCCTGTGAACACTGTCAAAAGCCTTCTCATGGTCAATGAAGGTGCAGTACAGAGATGAGTTCCATTCCTGGCATTGTTCGACAATGATCCTCAGGATTGCAATCTGGTCGGCGCACGATCGGTTTGGTCGAAAACCTGCTTCTTGTTCGCGAAGGAGTGTGTCAACTGTCACTTTCATCATCCTCTAGATTCGATTGAAGATCTTTCCCGGGACCGAAAGGAGCATAATCCCTCTGTTGTTCTTGCATTTGCCAAGGTCTCCTTTCTTGGGCAATTTCACCAGGTGTCCCTCCTTCCAGTCCAGTGGAACATCCTCATCCTCCCCAAATCCTTGTGAAGAGAGGGTGGAGCATCTCTGCTGTTGTATCTATGTCTGCCTTCAGGGCTTCTAGACAGACTTCATCTGGGCCAGCTTCCTTTCCTTTCTTCTGCATCTGGATGGCGCCCCCAATTTCTTCTCGCGTTGGTGGGGTGCAGTTGATCGGAAGGTCTTTCCTGGCAGCTGGTATCTCTGGTGGATTTTCATGGGCAGCTCTGTTGAGGAGGTCTTCAAAGTGCTCTATCCATCTGTTGTGCTGTCCCTCCCTGTCCATTATTGGCTCCCCGTTTTTATTCTTCACTGGACATTCTGATCGTCTGGGCTTTCTGACAACCTCCTTGTTGCATCGTACAGCAGCCTCAGTTTCCGCTTCCTGTTGCCCCTTCGGCCTCTTCTGCCAAACTGTGGATGTAGTCCTTTTGTCTTGTTTCGTTTCGCTCTCCTGTTCACCGCTTTTTTTTGCCCTCGTGTATTCCTCCTGTGCCCTTGCTTTCCCTGTTTTTTGTCCTGCTCCTGCTGACTGCTTCCTTCTTCTCTCTCCTATCCTCTATCTTCTGTAGTGTGTCGGCAGAAATCCATTCTTTGTGCTGGTGTTTCTGACGACCCACAACTTCCTCGCACGTTGCTGTCAGTGCTTCTTTCATCTGCTGCTGCGCTGTGTGTGCAGGTCGGTGTCCTCATCCCAGAGTTCCGCTAGTACCTGGAACCTGTTCGACGGCACTAGATGATACTGCTGTTGTGTGTCCGCGTTCCGCAGAAGGCTGGAGTTGAACCTTTTCCGTCCCGAGGTTGCAGCGTTCCTGAGTCTTTTCAGCGTCAGCCTGGCGCGGGCAACCAGCATGTGGTGGTCTGTTGCAGCGTCAGCCTGGCGCGGGCAACCAGCATGTGGTGGTCTGTTTTCAGCGTCAGCCTGGCGCGGGCAACCAGCATGTGGTGGTCTGTTGCAGTGTCAGCCTGGCGCGGGCAACCAGCATGTGGTGGTCTGTTGCAGCGTCAGCCTGGCGCGGGCAGCCAGCATGTGGTGGTCTGTTGCAGTGTCAGCCTGGCGCGGGCAACCAGCATGTGGTGGTCTGTTGCAGTGTCAGCCCCTCGTTTCACACGAACGTCCTCTAGAGTCCTCCTGAACTGCTTGGACATGCAAAGCAGAAGTGGTCTATCTGGTTTTTTTCAGTAGTATGATTAGGAGACACCCATGTGGCTTTATGGATCCTCGTGTGTTAAAAGATGCTGCCTCCAGTGACTAGATTGTTGTTGGCACATAGGTCAGGAAATCTCTCGCCGTTCTCGTTCATCTCTCCCAGTCCTGGTTTTCCCATCACCTCCTCATATCCGGCGTTGTCCTCTCCGACCTTGGCGTTGAAATCGCCCATCAGGATGTTACTGTTGTTATCGCTCCACCTGCAGTCTGTCGTAGAAGTCGTTTTTTTTTTTTTTTTTTTTTTTTGTTTTTTTTTGTTGGTCATCGTCAGCGTTGTTGGTCAGGGCGTAGCACCGAGCTATGCAGCACTCGATCCTCTTGTTGATCCTGAAAGTCGCTGTGATTATTCTTGGCCCATGTGGCTGCCATCCTACGGCGCTCCCTGAGCTTTTCTGGACGGCATCAGCGCCACGGCATGGCCGTGTCATCCTCGTGTCCAGAGTAGAGAAGCAGCTCGCCCGAACTCGGCCTGAGCTGTCCCGCTTGCAGCCACCTGGTCTCCCTGAGCCCGAGGATGTCAGACCCACACCGCCTCATGTCCCCTGCCACCTGCTTCGTCTTTTTCCCGTCTCATACAGCGTCCGGATGTTCCAAGCGCCTATGGACGTTGTCTTCTTGGTCGTCAAGAGAGTTGTCAGCACTGCAGCTTCCAGTTGGCTTTCACTGCAGTCCCTCATAGGTCCTCCCGTAGAAGGCTCCCTCGCTCCAAGAAGAGTTTGCTGGGTTGTTGTTGTTGACGTTTCTGTAGCTACATAGATTTAAGGGCAAGGGTGAGGAAGCTAACCTCGCGCTTGCCCTGGCTCCCCATTTATCCGGGCTTGCCACCGACCATACCGGGCATGCTATGCATACCAGGCATGGGCTGGGTTTTTTTCTTTAACACCGAACGTCAAAGTCTTGTGTGTTGATGGGAACGTCAAAGTTTTTTTGTGTGTTGATGGGAACGTCAAAGTCTTGTGTGTTGATAGGAACGTCAAAGTCTTGTGTATTGATGGGAACGTCAAAGTCTTGTGTGTTGATGGGAACGTCAAAGTTTTGTGTGTTGATGGGAACGTCAAAGTCTTGTGTGTTGATAGGAACGTCAAAGTCTTGTGTGTTGATGGGAACGTCAAAAGTCTTGTGTGTTGATTGGAACGTCAAAGTCTTGTGTGTTGATGGGAACGTCACAGTCTTGTGTGTTGATGGGAACGTCACAGTCTTGTGTGTTGATGGGAACGTCAAAGTCTTGTGTGTTGATGGGAACGTCAAAGTCTTGTGTGTTGATAGGAACGTCAAAAGTCTTGTGTGTTGATGGGAACGTCAAAGTCTTGTGTGTTGATGGGAACGTCAAAGTCTTGTGTGTTGATGGAACGTCACAGTCTTGTGTGTGTTGATGGGAACGTCACAGTCTTGTGTGTTGATGGGAACGTCAAAGTCTTGTGTGTTGATGGGAACGTCAAAGTCTTGTGTGTTGATGGGAACGTCAGTCTTGTGTGTTGATGGGAACGTCACAGTCTTGTGTGTTGATGGGAACGTCAAAGTCTTGTGTGTTGATAGGAACGTCAAAGTCTTGTGTGTTGATGGGAACGTCACAGTCTTGTGTGTTGATGGGAACGTCACAGTCTTGTGTGTTGATGGGAATGCGCAGCCTACTGTAGCGACCTGCCACCTGCCAGACCCTTTCATTTAAAAAGAAAAAAAATGTTTAACTTTATCATTATTTTTTTTTACCTGGAGCTCCTACGACGTTTGGCTCTTTTACACTAACCACGAACAGACAACCACCCACGTCGTCTGTCTTCCAGTTGCCTTGAATGTTTTCATGCTTTGCGGAAGCATTTGAAAGGAACACACACACACACACACACACACACACACACACACACACACACAGAGGTTGACAGAGACAGACAAGCAGAGAGAGAGAGAGAGAGAGAGAGAGACGTCTGCGTTTATTTTGTTGAGAAAAAAAAGAAAAACATGTTATTAGATCAAACTTTTAACGCCACATTTTCCTATGCACCTGCGGTAAATTCCCCCTCCAACCCCCTGCCCTGGGTTCTGACCGGATCCTAGACCTCATCGCAGCGATCACTTTATATAATCGAACTAGAAAGCGAAATTCATTCCCCTGAGACAGAAAGGCGGAAAAGTACTGCACGCACGATAAGAAAAATC
>JADBJO010033399.1:0-5000 GCA_016801955.1 Conus betulinus
CACCACCCTTTCCTTTTCCAAATTACAAGGTTCCAGATTTCCCTAATCCAAGTTTTCCATCCTCATATTTCTATCCCCCTCCCAATGCTAATATGGTGAGTGTGGTCAAAGGCAGGCTCCTTTCCCTTCCAGGTTCAGGATTCTTAGGGTTTAAACCCGATCCACAGGGCTGTGGCGCGGACTCACGGAGTTGGCAGCCACTAGGTCCTGTTGGTCAATGTGCTCAACAACTCATCACGTGGCGTCACAAATGATGTCACAGTATGATCACCACAGACAGTCAGTAACTGGTAAAATGTAAAAAAAAAAAAAAAAAAAAAAAAAAAAAAAAAAAGAAAGGAAAGAAGGAAGGAAAACAAAAAAAGGAGGGGGTGGGGGAGGGGGGGGGGGGGGGGGAGAGAAGGAGAAAGGGAAAAAAAATATTTATTTTTAAAGTTCATGATATATTTAAAAAGTGTACAGTGACCATAAATGAACATTGACATAATAAACTTCAGAATGATTGCGCTCATTCGCTCATGTCCAATACAAATATAAGCACTTGCCATCCCCCCCCCCTCTCTCTCTCTCTCTCTCTCTCTCTCTCTCTCTCCTCTCTCTCTCTCTCTCTCTCTCTCTCTCGTGGTTTTTGACCCTTCTGATGATTGTAAATAGTGTCTGTTATTTTTCATCACAATGTCGAAATTCTGTCTGATATGAAATCGTATGGCTCCTATTAGGATATCCGTTTCTGCAGTCGATGCCAAGTTACTGCACATGTGTGTGTGTGTGTGTGTGTGTGTGTGTGTGTGTGTGTGTGTGTGTGTGTGTGTGTTTCTTCATATAACTATGTTTTTCAGTTGACATACGCAAGATTTACCTTGTCTTTTTCTGCTGCTTGTATGTGTTGGATTGTATTATATCTTTCATATCTTGTACGTGTTGGATTGTATTGTACCTTTTCTTCTTCTTCTTCTTCTTCTTCTTCTTCTTTTTTTTTTTTTTCTTTTTGCCTTCTTTATTTTCTTTCTTGAATTCCTTTTCTCCGTTGTCGGAAGTAGTTTATATTATGTAAAAGATTTATGTGGATTTGTCCTTCTAGACTGTATGTGTGTACTGAGACTGAACTTCTTTCAGTTGTAATTGCAGTACACTGTTTTTGATATTGACTTCTTTTCCTATTTTTCTCAGTCTTGATTGTTTGACTATTATTGACTATTTAAGTATATTTAATTCTTAATCGAGTAATCAATCAGTGCCATGCCTCCTACATTAAACACCTGGCCAAGTAAACAGGGGCTCCGCATAGGTTATCTTAACATAAACAGTGCAAGTAATAAAAAGATGACATCGCAATAATCCTACATAAATTCTGGGAATCCCTTTCACTTGTTTTGCATTGCGGAATCTCGATTATCTTCATGCATATTAGATTCTGACATGTACATTCCAGGATATCAGATTATTCGTTTAGATCCGCACAAACCCAAAACTACAGGACTACTTGTTATTTTGCGTCTTCTTTAACTTGTAACAGACTGGTAAGTCTTGAATATTATGACGTAGAGTCTATCTGGTTAGAGATTGAAATAAAAGGAAATAAACCACTTATAACGGGATTTGTGTATAGAAATCCTTCAGAAAACCATAGACTGGTATGAAAAGTTCAATTCTGTTATGGACGAAATCATCATATTAAATAAAGAAACCATCATACTAGGTGACTTCAACATTGATTTGATGAAAACTCAGTTTAAATGGACTCAAAGTTTAATAAGTCAAGGACTGGAACAATTGATTGACAGGCCTACCCGAATAGCTGATCCTCTTCTACATTAATTGACCATATTTTTATACCAACAAAATGGCAAAACAAAACATTACTGAAATATGCTCCCCGTCATGCGGCTGTAGCGATCACAATCCTGTTTGTCTTACTTGGTTTAAAACTCATGTAAAAATCCCCAAAGTAGGACATAAAGTTATATATTATAGAAACTTTAAAAAGTTTAATAAAGAAGATTTTTTTACTGATTTACTAAATTCACAGCTAGATTATATCTATCAAATTAGGGATCCTGATGAAGCGAGCGAGTTTTGGACAAGCACTTTTCTTGATGTTTATAATAAACATGCACCATTCATAAAGAAACGAGTAAGACAAGAAATAAAACCACCATGGGATAACAAAGGAAATAGATGTTGAAAGATACAATAGAGATTTTCTAAGTAGCTCTGGTACAAGAGAACAGTTCAAGAAACAACGGATAAAGTTACTGCAATGAAACGAAAGTCAAAAAAAAAAAACAATACTTCAGAGAAATGTAGTATCTACAAAGGATTCACGACAAATTTGGAAAGCAATAAACATATTGAACAATAAATATGTTTCAAAAAGTCAACAAGTAATCACTGATATTACAGCCAGTGAGTTAAATGACCATTTTTCCAATATCGCTGTTAAAATTATCAATAATGACAAGTCGGGTGGAAATGATCTTTCTCATTTAAAACATTATATTGCTTCGAAACCAATTACTACCCTTTTTACTCTTCGATTTCTGACGGTCTTAGACGTTAGTAAAAGTCTGTCACTCTTAAAACAAACAGGTACACGTGATTTAGATAAATTAGATGGCAAAATACTAAAACTTTTCTTCTCTCAATAATTACTGACACTCTTACTTATCTGTATATTTATGTATAGAAAAAGCAATACTATCCCCTTAAAATTTAAGCAAGCTAAAGTTATTCCTTTACATAAAATCCGGTGATTCATCCAATCCCTGTAATTATAGACCAATCTCTATTTTGTCTATTCTATCTAAACCTTTGGAATCACATTTACAAAACTCATTGTATTCTTTCCTTACAAAGAATGATCTAATTCACGAGGACCCATCAGGCTTCCGACAAAATCACTCCTGCCAGACCGCACTCACACAACTTATAGATAGTCTATTATGTAGTATAATGAAAATGAATTCACAGGCATTCTGTTCATTGATTTTGAAAAGGCCTTTGACGTAATCAATCATGATTTACTGTTGCGTAAGTTAAAATGCTATGGATTAACCCCAGATTTTATTAAGTTTATTTCATCGTTTCTCTCTGAAAGAAAACAATTAGTATCTGTTTATTAATCAATCATCAAATTTCATGCCTGTGAAATATGGTATACCACAAGGATCTATATTGGGACCACTTTTATTTTCAATATATGTTAACGATTTGCCTTTTTTTGTAACAAGCAAATGTGAAATGTTTGCAGATGACACGTTACTATATTCTAGTCACTCTAACCCTCAGACACTAACAAATAATCTTCAAGAAACTGTCCAAAAATTAGTCAAATGGACAAATTTAAACCATATGTCTATAAATGCGGAGAAAACTAAGTGTATGTATGTATCTGCACGACAAAAAAGACAACGGATGACATCCAATTTTAATCCATTGTTTATTGATAATAACAAAATTGATGAAGTAGAATCACACAAAACCTTAGGAGTCATTATAGACAGAGATTTATCTTGGACTGATCATACAACATCCTTGTGTAAGCGCTTGTCCTGTAAGATATTTCAGTTAGCTAAGATTAAAAATTTTTCTTGATGTTCATTCTCGGAAGCTTTTCTCTCAGCACATATTTTACCAATCATTGATTATGCATCAACATTATGGGACAGCTGCAGTGAAACAAACTTAAGATTCATTCATCGTTTATATAAAAGAGCGCTAAAATTAGTCTTGTTAAAATCTAGTTCTGTGACACTTGAAGATTATAAGAAGCTAAACGTTTCAACTTTTTGTCATAGATTATATTTAAATAAAGCGATTTTTATGCACAGGGTTATGAATGGAAGTGCCCCTAAAAAGATCTTAAATACATTTAAAACTAACCCTCATAGACATAATCATACGTTAACGTTCCCCAGACCAAGAAACAATCTCTATAAGTCAAGTTTCCTTTACTCTGGTGGAACATTATGGAACAATCTAAGTACAACATTCAAAAGTATAAGTAACCGAAATACATTCAGGAAAAATTGAAAAAGTCATTTAACAAACAATGCAAGAAATGTGTGACTAAAATATTCCAAATACCTTTACTTATGTATATTGTTGTCTATCAACTTGTATCATAGATATATGTGCATAAATCTGGCCGAACATCATCTCAAACGAAGAACTGAGGACTAGAACAGGAGTCTCCACAATACAGGACACCATCCAGGCGCGTCGATGGAGATGGCTAGGGCATGTCTGTCGCATGCCACCCAGCTCACTCCCCAGAACAGCCCTGCGCTGGACCCCCCAAGGTAAAAGAAAACGGGGACGACCGAAGGAAACCTGGCGCAGGACAACAGAAAGGGAGCTGAAAGACAAAGGGCCTGACTCCCAACACAGCCCCCCCCAGCAGCCGCAGACAGAGCCAGAAGGAGATCTCTTTGCTGAGAGAGAGAGAGAGAGGAGAGCCTGGAGTAGAGAGAGAGAGAGAGGAGAAGAGAGGGAGGCTTGGGAGTAAAACATTAGGCTCCAGAGAGAGGGAGAGATCTGTACAAGCAGAGATAGAGAGATAAGAGTGGCTGAGAAAGCAGAGAGGTTAAGTAATGGTGGTAGGAGGGGAGAAGATGGGTTAGGTAGATAGAGCTTGAGATAAAGAGGTTTGGTCAGTCAGATGTCATAGATAGAAAGGATAGAATAGATATATGGCTTAAGATAATAGAGAGAGAGATAAGAGCTAAGGAGAGAGCTTGAGAGAGAGAGTCTGAGAGATAGTTTGGTCCCAGTCAACTGGATTAGAGCAGACCAAAAGCACACGCAACCCTACATTGTCCTTAGATAACGTAGCCAACCAACCATTGTCATCAACAACAGAGCGACCTCCCTGATTACTGAGGGTTACTCCAACAGATCTCCGGCAACGTTGCATGATAAATACAGATATGTGTCAACCAGCATGCGCTAGAGCTGGGGCAATGAATGTGCATCGATACACCGACCCAGCCTGATATGAA